>VDFB02285735.1:83461-159143 GCA_007258455.2 Sequoia sempervirens | reverse complement strand
TAACCTTTCTAAAACTTATAGAAGGTGTTCATATTCAATCTTTGATACTTGTCTTACTTGTAAAATACACATTTTTGCTCGTAATGATGAAAATCCTTGAGTTAAGCATGGGGACAAGGGGAAAAGAGTGTTGTAAAGGATATCATCTCAATCAATCCCCTATTTGATATCTTTTAGCCTCCACAAAGCACTATTGGTAATATTTGTAGTGTTTGCAAACATAGTGTTAAAGTTTTGGTGATGTGTGCAAAATATAGTGATCACAAGATAAAAACCTATGGGGAATGAAAAGAGATGAAAATGATCAAAAGGAGGGATGCAAGTGAGGTAAAAGGATGGGGAATGGCTCAAATTTGGTTAGGAGGGTAATGGGGATGGTTTTTAGATTTGGTATTTGGATTTGGTAAGGGAAATTAGTTTTTGTAATAGAGGAATGGACAAATAGATGGGGAAAATAGAATAAGGGAAGGAAACTCATAAGGATCCATGGTTTGATGGCTCAAGTGGGCTCTAAATTCTTAGATCTACAAACTTCAACTTATTTCCCTACCATTCTAATGGAATATTTATAATTCACCTATGTGTTGGAGGAGAGACTGGTATTAAGTTTTCTTAATGAGTGAATAATGAGTGGGTTGAGGGGAAAATGAATTTAAAAATGAGATTACGCTAAGTTGCTAGGAAATTTACCATTGAAAACATAACAAGGTTCAGGGTATGAAGAGGTGGGTAAAGTCACTTCTTCAAAATTTGAGATTGGACACTAGTGTTGGGCAATGCCAAAATATTTGAAGATCTAATAGTCCAAATTTTATGGGTTATCAAATTGTGAGGTATTTATAAGGCTTTATATGCTTGCGTTATCCACAATTAGTCATGAGAAAGGCTAAAGTTAAATGAGAATGCCTAAAAAAACACGCTACGGGAGTGGCCACCAAAATGAGGTTAGAAACATAAGATGGAGATTGCAAAGTAGGCAATTTCTAACCTTACAATCACTACCTCCCTATTTATTTAATTTTGGTTGGTTATCAATTGATTTTTACTAGTTTTTTAGCCAAGCCCAATTCTATTTCTTATTACATACACTTTCTCCTTTTCTTTTCTTTTTGCATTAGGATTAAGTCTTTGAGTAGATATCAAGGGCTTGGGTAACTCCATGGTATTTTGTGCATCTTATTCATTCTTTCTATCCTCAAACTCTTCTTCATTCTCTGCTTTTTCCTCTTCATCGGAGGCTTTGTCCTTTTGCTTATCTTCATCCTCCTTGTTGACATCATCCTTGTTATCTTCCTTCTCTTTCTCTCCTTCTTCTTCTTCACCTTTCTCATTTTGATTATCTTAATTTTCTTTTCCTACATCTTGATTTTGTCAATCAAAGTGGTCCTCAGTACCATCTACATCATTCTTTTATTTTTCTTGCTCTACACTATTTTTTATCAGCACCAGTAGGCTTGTCTATATCTTCTAGAGGAACAGAAGTCTCTGAAGAAGCATGTGTTTCATTTACTGATTGTGGAGAGGAAACCACATTCTCTGTACCATCAAACAATGGTGTTTCTTTTGTTGGATGGTCATCTACTTCCATCTCTTCCATGACCTCTTTGAATATAGGAAATTTTGAATTAAGAGGAGGAAGATTTTCCTCTACATCAATAACCTTTTATTCAACATTCTCCTTTTCTTGAGTTGTATTGAATGTGGAAGCAGTTATCATGCCAAACTTCTCAGCAATATCCTTGACTATCTTTACTGTTTCTTGCTTCAATTTATCCACTTGATCCTTTTCTCTACCCATAAGAATAGTAACCCTTTGTTTAACTCTGAACTCTTTAGTATACACCTCTATTAGTGTAGATTTATCATCCTTAGATAAGGAGGATCCAATTTCCTCCATGGCATCAGATTTCATTTTATCCTTTGCTTCAATAGCATCATGTCTTCTTTCTATCAAGGCATCCCACAAAACTCTAGGAACCCTTTTCTTGATGTTGCTCATGTTAGCTTCTAAAACAATAATGTATTTAATTATAGCTTCAATGATTGTATTCCTATCTATTTCATCCACTCCTTCATACAATTTTGTTGTAGCTTCTAACATATTGTCATAATGTAACATATTGTTAATCAAAACATCTAACTTCATAGGAGTGTGTGCTCTTACCGAAGGAGTCTTTTTCTCCCTTTTCTTTTGCTCTAGAGGGCCTTCCTCTATCATCTTTTCTTTCTTCTTCTTAGGATTTTTTATGAATGTGGACAATGAATGCTTCTTTTTCTCTTTTAGTTTCTTCTTCTTTTGAAGTGCCAACAATATCAACTTTTTTATTTTTAGCTCTGGTGCTTGCCTCTTGTGAAGCACCTTCACAACTTTCAGTAGCACTGCTTCTTCTCTTTCTTGTCAATTGTTCTTCATGTTCTAGTCCTGGCTTAATTTCTTCTTCAACAACTGCACTAATATTTTTTTCTCTAAAATAATTTTGTTTCTTTCTCCTTGTAGAGGTAGCAAGGGTTGCTACTGGAGTCACATTCTTTCTCTTGCTTGTCCTTGTGCTAGGTCAATGGGTGTAATGGTTTCTTCAATTATCAGAGCATTGGGCTCCATCTTCTTTCTTTTACCAATAATAGTAGCAGTTGCACCAAAGGACTTAGGTAATGTAGGGGTAGGGGTGGAAGCTATTCTTTTGGATCTCCTAGGTCTGAAGGACTCACCTGCCATGCTGGCTACTCTTTCTCTAGCCTCCTTAATTTTTTCTTTTGTGTATCCTTCCCTTCTAGCCCATTCCTCTATTGTTTTCCTTTCCTTTCTTTTGATCTCAGGTTTCTTCAATTTCAAATGCACCACTGATGATTTTTCCTCAAATGTTCCATATCTTTTCTATGAGGAGTCCTTAGGACTTTTAAGTAGTATATCCACATAACCCTTCACTTCATATTTAGAAACTTCTTAGCCAAGAGGTGTAATCCATACAATTCTTGGTTCAATTGACTCAATAATACACTCATCAGTTGTAACAAGGAAATTGATTTCCTTAGTATATTTATCTAAAAGTTTGTGGGGAATTCTCTCCCTTTCATACATATTCTTTTGTAAAACTATAAATAATGCAGTCAAGGTATCATCCTGATCTTGCAAGTTGCCTAAGTTGTGCATATAATCTATAATTTGATGTGCTACTGGTCTTCTTCTATCCCATATAACATTTTTCCTTTCGGGAAGCTCTTTCATGAAGTAAAAAAAAAACATAAAACCATAGTGCCAAACTTAAATGCATATTTCTTTTCCCTTGTTAATTCATATTCTCAAGAAATTGTTTCCAGAGCAACTCACACATATCAAAGTTTTTTCCATTTACTACCATTTCATGTGCAAGCTTCTTACATGTGGAGGATCTCAAATCCCCAAGTTCTACAACACATGCAAGTTACAGAAAGCTATAGAATCACCCTTTCAATATGTGAGCTTGTCCCTAAAAAGCTACCCAAAAATTAGAAACCTTAGAGCTCCTCTTTAGTTTGGAGCCATTTAACAACATTCAAATTGAGTTTAGGCGGTTTGGCACCTAAAAATTACAACTTGAAGTTCAAATTTCAAAAGAACATTTGCAATTGTATCTTCTAGAAAGTAACTTCCTGGGCCATAACTTTTGATCCAGGACTCTGATTCGTGAACCGTTTGAATCATTGGAAAGGTCTCAAAGTCAATAACACTTGAACTTGATTTTGGCAAGTTTTGGGGCCGTTCCAGCCTCAAATCTAACTCCGAAGATTTTCAGGTGCAAATCTGGGAAACTAAAACTGCAATATCTTTCAACCCAGGAATAGAAAATAAAAACCATAAATTGGGAATTTCATTATGACAAAAAGGGTATCCAAAAATATAAAAACATCTAAAAACTAAGAAACTTGAAATTTAACTATTTTTGGGTGATGCAAGATTGCCCTTACACCACTAGATGCTCCTGCATCACCAGGAATTTTAGTCCATAGAAATTTGTCATGTAGCCTTCTCAGAGCTAGCCTCACATATTTGGAATCAATGTCACTACTGTAATTGGGGAACCAGTTCCAAACATCTAGCTTCTTTTGCACTGGGTTAACATATTTTGGTTTTACAAGGTGATTATCTCCAATAAGCTCATTGGTCCAAAGTTCTATGATTCTTAGGTGATTATATTCTTCCAATTTCCCATTTATATGAGCCCTAGTATCTTCTAGGGGTAAAACCCTATGTGGATTGCTTGAAAATGCGCCGACGGGGCCATTGTCAAATATTTTCATTGGATACCTCTTAAACTTCATTCTAGGCCTCTCAGTCATGTTAACAATGGTTGGGGTAGCCATTTTAATCTTGATTGAAGCTCAAATGCTTAAGAAAAACATTCTATTTCAAATCTACAAAGCACAGTAAGCCGTAAATACCTTTTATGCGCACAATAGGGTCTAGGGTTTGAGTACTCTGCACCAAATTTGCTTTGAATCACCTTCAAATCTCCTTCAACTTGCTCTGCTTTCTTTGAATGCACAAATGTGATTAAAATTGACTTAGAAACTCACTTTAAACCTTTCTTGGTCTACCCTAATTCTGCATTAAATGCTTCAAATTCCATAAAGTTGATAAAACCCTTCACTGATAAACTGTAAACCCTAAAACATTCCACATTTCTTTAGATTTACATAATTTCTACTGATTTCTTCTCCAAAATCTTAAGCTTGTCATTTTTTACCACATATCCTTGTGTCACTCCTTGACACCTCATATTTCTAGGGGGTTGTTTGATTTTTTTGTTATTGCTCCAACTAAGCCCATGCCTAGATTTAATTTTCAAGAGAGTTATCTGCACCAGAGGGAGGTACAGATTCATTTGTAGTTCCTGCTTCTTTTTTCTCAGGATCCTCTTTCTTTCTATTGAGTGTTGTTTGTCATTGATGTCAAGTGATGTTGAAGTTTCTTCATTAGTGATTGAAGTTTCTTTTAATCAGAATGTCTTTGGTGCATTCATGATATGGTATTTATGATGGCATATATGAGAGAGTTCAAAGGAGTTTTCATACTTCACTTTCGTTGTTGATTTGGTTGCATGACAAGGTTCAAAGGAGAAGGCTTAGTTTATGTTGCTAATGCTATTTATTGTTACAAGTGACTTTCGAGAGCTGGAGTGTGTTGTTTGGTTTGAGTTTCATCCTTGTTTTTATATGAAAGAGGTTGCTCCTATTGTCTCATGTAAAGGTACATTCAAGGAAAGATGAATTCAAGTTGTTCAAGTTCACATGCTTCATCACATGCTTCATGTTTTAGGAGCTTTCACCTTGTCACAAAGCTTCTTATGGTGTTTGTGCTTCATGAAACAATCCTCATTCTCAAGATGTCTTCTTGGTCTACATCCTTTAGCCTAAATGGTCTAAAACTTTAAGGGATTCATCTCTAAACCCTAAACCTAGTAGTCACTTAAGGCACAAAATACATGTTATAAGTTGTTACTATGACGGGCAGTTACTTTTGTTATATTTCAGTAGTGACTTCCTATCAGAAGTTAAAGATAACTTAAGTGATAACTTTGTGGGTTTGTCAACATGGGTGATCAACCCCTCTACCAGATCAATAGGTTAATAACCTTTGTTTGCATATTCAAAGCAAGATCAACGCTCATTACTTGTTGGCAGGAGTGTGAGATCAAGGGCTATTGTTTAAACCTTTCAAAAACTATTTCTCAGAGCTTGTCTTTGACGTGTATCTGGCTGTCAATGGCTATGTGTAGTTTTATAACTATTTGCACATTGTTTGTATAAAGAATGAACTCAAGTTCAATGTGTGGGTTCTGGATGAGAGGTGTGTGTATATGAAGAGAGTGCACTGTTGAAGATCTTGAATTCAATGATGTAAAGAAAGAAAAGTTTTTCCAAGCCTATGATTTGAAGTGGCTGTAGTCAGGGTTTTTATTTTTTTCTGAAGTTAATGATATCATGTTTTTGTAAAGAAAAGAAAGAGAGGAAGGTTCAACCAATATGCAATAGGTGTAATCTTGTTTGTGTTGGAGTTCGGTTTTAGATAAGAAGTATTGAGTTTTGTCAAGAGACACAAAAATAATGAAGCATTAGAGGTGTCTGTTAGAGGTGCTCGAAAGGGCAGAAAGGAAATGAAAAGAATATAATTGTTGCAGAGAGATATGCAGGTTTAATGGGCTGAGAGTGATAGTTTATGGAATGGAAGATCCATGTTCATAACAAATACAAGAGGATCCAATCAGATGTTAGTAAGGTAATTTCTTGTACATTGTTTTTGTACTCAAAGTAATATAATGCAGAGTTCAATGATATTGTTTGTGGCATGAAATTTGGAGGGTTATAAAATTGTTGTAATGATTAGTTCATAACAAAGACATGATGTTTTGAAGACAGGGATAGTTCATACTGGTCAGAAATTTCTTATACAAATGTCTGAGGTGATGTTCAAATAGTTATCTTGGTATTATTTATATTTATTGAAAGAAGTTTGATATAGTCTTGTAATGTTGCAACTTGGGTTTTGGTTGATTATCTCATGGTGAATTGTGGAGTAAGGTTGGAGACAAAAGGAGATATAAGGTGGTGAATTTGTTTGCAGAGAACATTGATATGTATATGTGGTGATGAAGCTTAAGTCAATGGATTGTATAGTAACAGGGTAATCCCTTGAATTTGTGTTTTTTCCTTCATTGAGATTAGTCAAAAAGACCATGTAAAGTTGTTAGTGAGGCACATTGTCAGTGAGACACATTGCCAGTGAGGCACCTTGTTTCCAGTGAGGCAGTTGTATTTGCTAGTGAGGTATTTTGTGTAGCTAGTGATTCATAGTTGTAACCAGTGAGGTTCCTTTTCTAGTGAGGCACATTTGTAGCCAGCCAATGAGGCAATTCTGAGTGGTTTTTCTACCCCAAGAGGGTTTTCCACTCGTGAAAAACGTGTGTCATGGTTCATGTTGTTTATCTTTATGTGTATGTTCTAATTTTTTGTCTTTGAGGTCTTGATCATAATGTTTATAATCATACTTGTGCATATGTATCTTTGAAGTCTCTTTTATTCTCTATTATGTGACTTAAAAGGTGCAAAATTTTGTAAAATATTATAGATCACTGATTCCCCCCCCTCTCAGTGATCTTGTACTCCAACACTTTCTCCAAATCTTCTCCATTTCCTTCTTGAATTTAGTAGGATCATTTTTCTTCACTGGTTCATTTCTCTTTACTAGATTAGTTTGTCTTCCATTCTTATTTCTGTAAAATTTTGAAATGTTTCCAGGTTTGTTGCAATTGTAGCATACAACATTTTTCTGACCAATATGATCTCTATTCAATCTGGATCTGCATTGGTTAGTTTTGTGTCTAAATACATTGCATGTATAACAATAACCATTGAAATATTGAACCATTCTACCAACATTATATCTATTCATCATTTCATTTCTTCACTCAATAGCTCTATGTCCAAATTTCTTGCATGCAAAACATTGTCTAGAGAAAGATCCAACATTCTGATTCATTCTACTTCTACATTCTATTACCCTATGTCCAAATTTATTGCATGAAAAAAAAATACCATTAAAAAATGGGTACATTTGAGCATTTAGTTGTCTGATAGGGGGTCTTCTATCATTGCTTCTTTGATTCTTAATTTTTTTCCATTTCCTTGAGTCTTCTCTTGATTGTCAACCTTGTTTGGGGTTTGGTTAGCCTTTGAGATTTCTCCTTCTTCGAGTCCCAAGCCTCCTTTATTTTTAGATGATTTTGTCCTGCAATTAGTTCATCAAGCATTGTAGAACTTGTTTTGAATTTGTCCTCATGAAATTTTATTTTTTCCAAATCTGATCTTAGATTTACCACTTCTTTTTCAAGTCTTGTACATTCATCAGTCTTGCTCTTTACCATTGCATTCAGGCATTTCTCAATTCTTTTCTTTTCTTCCACTTTTACTTTCAGTCTGGTGATATCTTTATTTGCTTGCTTCAATTATTCATTGACTTCCCTATGTATTTCTCTGAATTTATTGATTTTTTCTCCCAATTTTTTGATGCATTCATTTGCTTCCTTGATATTTTCATTCAGTTCTTTATTTTTTCCTTCAACCTTGTCAAGATCTTCAATAGTTGCTTTAAGTTCTTCTTTGTCAATCATGCAACCATCTTCTATGTTCAATTGCAAAAATTTCTTCTTGAGGAGTAGGATACTTTCTATTAGCCATGTGTTCAACCTCCAAGATCTTCCTCAAGATGTTAATCTTCTTAGAAGGAAATAGGCTTTGATACCAATTGTTGAACATCCAGAATACTAAGAGTGGGGGGTGAATTAGTATTCCATTAAAACATTTGATCACAATCCATCCAATTAACAAAACACATCTAACTGTAACAAAGAATGAAAGCATGAAACAATCACAAGATCACATGACACATGAACACCAATATTTTTGTGTGGAGTACCCAAAAAGGGAAAAACTATGGTGAGGATTAGCTCACAATATATTATAATCGGTTATAAGATATTACAAAGGCTCACTGCCAAGACAATGTCCAATAGGGATCACAACCATAAAGAGAAGAATAGATAGAAGATAGAAATGGTTACACAACCAAGATGTGAACTAATACAAAATGCACCTTCCTTATGCTAAATTCAGTTCCTTTGAAGCTCAATATACTAACTCTATGCACTTGACTAGATGCAAAATATAAAACACTCCTTTGCTTTACATTCACTCAATATTCACAACATATTTTCCATAGATTTGATCATGTACATACAAAATTCATATATTCGCATCATATCACACACATGTCACAACTATAACCTCAAAACTATCTTACATATATACCTAATTCATCCACATACATCAATTAGGTCAGCCTAATTAGATGTAGCCCTATATTAAGTCAAAATTGCCTTGTCGGCTCCACACTTGAACCAAAAAAATCTTCGCACTTAAAAAAAACATGCAACACTTAATTTAGGTCAGCATGGACCTAAAATAGATCTTAGTAACATCCACAATACATGTTTAATCACCACAACACATGCCAAGCATCGGGTTGACCAGGAGTTAGACCTAATCACAAAATATGCTAACTAATCAACACCAACGATCCATCTGATCACATAACCATGCACCACCTAGAATATATAATGTACTGACACTTGTAAACAGTCTCCCAAAATTAAAAATTCTAATTCCTATCATCGGAGGAACACAAACCAAATTACACATACCTAAATGTACTACATATAGCCAGAAATTGTATGTCAAACTACTGTCACTTATATCTTTCAAACTGTTCATCCAAAATAACTAAAATATTGAAAATAGATGCACATAATGGTTAGGAACAACATTTTATCATCGCATAAGAATATCTTATCATGTGAGAAAATACAGACCAAAATACCAGATTAAGATATCTCCATTCTGTTCATCGGATTAGTGAAAATATCAACAACCAATTTTGACATTAATGACAACACATTAAGGGGCCCCTTCTTAATTCTTTCAATAGTTTGGATGTGTCTATACTTTACAATATGTGATGAGCCCATGGAAAGTATTCATTGATTTTTAATGAATACTTGAAGGCTATTATGATCCATAAACTAGATAGTCAAGCCACACTGGCACATCATACATGAATTTAAATTGAGATTCCCACAAACTACCTTTGCATGCACTTAACCACCTACAATGGTTCTTAATTACCATGATATTCAATAAAGGATAAAACTAGAAAAAAATTAAATGCAAAAAATAACTTACATCACATAAAAAAATATGTAACACAAGATACCTCTAGATAAACCCTCTAATGGGTAGAAAAATTAAGGAATATTGAGTTATGTTTCTCTTGTCACTTATCTGTAATCATACATTTTTTCCAATGTCTCAATGTGTCTTACAACACATCCATATATTGTCCTAAAGATGAACATGGCATGCAACTCCTTTTTCAGCTATGCAAATGGAGCACTATAACATTTATAAATGAAAAAATAGGGAATACCTCTAAATCAAGAACTCTTACAATTGAACTCCCTAAATTGGCATTGATGTCCACACCTATAGTAGTCCTCAAATTCATTGCATTAGTAGTGATCACTCAACATGTAACCTCTATTGAACATGAGTGACTACCATCGTGCAAAAGGTCTCAATGAGCACTCAATGGTATGCCTATATCAACTACCATGCACTTGCAATAACATGCTCTCCTCTACTATAGGCATCCTATAATAACCAACCTTAATTAATTGATTAATATGCATGGCTATGGCTAACTTAGCCAACCAATATCTACTTGACTTCAATAAACACTCTACCAACAAATATTATGCCAATCAATATTTTTAGGCTCTATAAAATATTATTCTAGCCAACATGCTTGGCCCTAGCTTATGCAACTATTTAATAAACCACAACTATATCAACTCACATGGCATTGGATCTCACACAACAAAACCATCCACCAACTCTACCAAAAACTCCTACCAGTGGCTTTCCAAACCATTTATACCAAGATTCTTCCTTCTTTCCTCAAGGTTCATCTTTTTTTCTTGTCTTTATTATGATTTCCAAGATCATAAACAAAAATTCCACAAAATACTTGCACATAATGAGCCTAATTGGTATTATCAAAGAGTTGATAAAAGAGTTAAGTTGAATCTACAATGTAACCTTTCTTATATAGGCAAGGTGGTGAAGGTAGGCAAGTTGAACACAATTACTGACTACCCCTCCAATGATGAACACTTGTTAACTCACATAAGTGTTATTTTGAGTGGAAAGTGACCTTACAAGAGGTGTCTCACAAAGTGAGGACACTTGTGTCAACCACATGATGTGAGACAAAACTCTAGAAGACCTAAGTAAACTCAAGAAAATATGAATAGGTCAAACTAGAAAGTGATGATAACTTAACTAGTTATATAATGAAACTATTTACATGAACACCTCCCTGAAGTGAAAATTAGGGAGTAATGTATGCATTATGACGAGTCTTGGATACTAGGCCATGTTAAGTACTCATTGAAAATTTTATCATAAAGTGGAGAAAAGGAAAAAAACCTTGCGGGGAATAAAAAACCCCTCTCCAAAAGAGAAATGATACAATGAAGAGAGACTATGTATCCCCCCATAAGATGATGATTAATTATTTGAATGTTTCTCAAATGATCCTTGTGATCTTATATTGGAAAAAATATCTTGATATTCTTGATGAAGAGCCTCTAAATTTTGATGTAAAAAGTGATATTAGAAATAATCTCTTGATGCTCTTGGTGAAGCGTCTCTCGAATCACATTTAATAGATGATGGTGGAGGATATGAACTGTCCATGCTTCTTTTCAATCATTTCCACATTCTTTGAGTTGTAAACTTAGAATCATGGAAGAAATATAAAATAAATTTAAAATGCTCAAGGCACAATGACAAAGACAAACCCCCTTGATTATTTTGACCCCCCCTGAATTGACACTTTATATGTTTTAGTGCATGTAACAATTTCAATGTAACAAATAATGGCACTTTATAATTGAGTGTGATATTTTTTCCAATGAAATGGGCAAGTGATATCCACTTTCACAAAAGCAATACTCATTTTGAGTAGCTAATCAAAATATACAATAATCATATGTGCCTAATTTTGTACTTAGAAACTTAAAGTTTTCATGTTAAAGGGAGGTTAAAAATATGTGTGAAACAACACATTTTTCACATCGTCTTGACACTAAAGTCTCTGGAATGAAAACAAGTTTGCATTGGCTATTCACAATCAATTTTTCAACCTACCATTTGAAAGTTACAATAAAATGAAAAAAGGCTCCCCCCTTTACAACTAGACTAATATTCCTTAACCTCTATGGATCAACATATATTGTCACAAATATAATTAATTTTTAACATAAAACATAGAAAATAACATCTAATTCTAACATGTAAGATAGGGGTATGACTAAGTCATTTGCCTAGAGAGACAAGCCAAGTGGAAGAAAACCCTACTCAAAATGTTGGCCGCTTAAAAAGGAGTTTGATCGATTCAAAGGTGATCATGGGCTATTGGAGACTACTCCATGGAGGATGCAAACACTTTTTCAACTAAAAAAATCTCACCAAACACAAGAAACTCGGCTTTGACATCCTTCATTAACTTGACTGGAAAATTTGAAGAGATTACTATTCCAATAGAGCCTCCTTGCTTGCTCATAATGTTATATTATCACATGCAATGATGGTTGATGTCTATAGAACACCATGATATGGAGAAGTGATAGGAGTCCAACCTAAGGGAAATCATCAAATAAATATCTCCCTTGCCCTGATCAACAATTAAACAAGGCTTGCAACTTGGTGTGGGAGGTGTAAGAGGTCGAGTGTTGGAGTATGATGTTGGAGAGATTCTTGGAGGTGATGTTGTGTTGTATAGAGTATGGATGCCAACAATTAAAGAGTAATACCAAGTCAATGGAATGTGTGGGGAGTTTATTGCATATTGAATTTCATTGTTGCCATGCGTAGGGATGATCAGCAGGTTGATGGCTATATAGAAATATGACACGGCTTGAGCATTGTGTGGAGTAGGTTTTAAACCTTTTTTCAATGTTTTCCTTCTCAATACCACCTTGGGAGAAATACCCCTATATTGTCCAAAAAAAAAGCTATGACCTCTCAACTTCCATGCATACATTCATATCAATGCATCAACTTTCTCTATAGATGTGTTTATAAAATGGAATGAGCCTACCAAGATTTAGATGCACAGGTCAATGAGATGACGTAGTGATAGTTCATTGGATCAACCAAGCATAAAAAATTACCCTCAAATGTGCAGAGTATTGCAAGGTCTGTGCCCTTGGTCTCCTTTTTTTGTGTAGCGCAGTGCTTGGGTTTGTGGCATGGCTTAACTACTTCGCGTGGATTCATTAACTCTGGTGGTTGTATCAGGCATTAACAAGTCGATCTTTTGGTGCAACGAAAATTGTTTGTGCAATAATTTCTATCAAATCCTAGGTCACGGGCTTGAACCCCTTGCTTACGCTGGGGGATTGTTTTAAAGTGTGCACCCTTGGTCGAGCCTTGTGCTATGTAGCATGGCACTTGGGTTCATGACATGGCTTAATTGCCTCCCATGGATTCATTAACTCTGGTAGTTGTATTGGGCATTAAGAAGTCAATCTTTTAGTGCAATGGCAACCATTTTTACAGCATAGAGAACTATGCTCTACAAGATGAATCACATCCTACATAAAACAAAACCATAACCTCTACACACTTTAATGCATGCACAGTAGAAAGACCAAACTTTGAGAACATGCCCAAACATAGATCACTTTTACATGTAAATAAAATTGCATGGAACTCTAGACTAGGCTAGAAGCAAGATTATGCTAAGGGTTTTCCTAGCATGGCTCTAACACCATGTTATGATTTCTAAGATCATAAAGCAAAAAGCAAAAACTTCCACAAAATACTTGCACACAATGAACCTAATTGATATTATCAAAGAGTTGATAAAAGAGTTAATTTGAATGTACAATGTAACCTTACTTATATAGGCAAGGTGGTGAAGGTAGGAAATTTGAACATAATGATTGACTACCCATCAAATGATGTAACACTTTTTTTTGATTAATGATAAATAGGTTTTGAAGAGTACCTGAAACCCTCTATAAAAAGGAATAGTGGTATAAAAGATGAAACAATGGACTGCCCACCCAACACACCAAAAAAAAGCTGATTACCAGAACATCAGTAGACCATCAGCGAAAACAACAACAAATAACAAAAAATAGCAAAGTAAAACAAATGGCCATTAGAGAAGTTCTTTGAGAATCTTTGCCACTTCCATATCCTTAGACGCCAACCTATCGTGCATCTCCATGATATCATCAACATCCTGCCCAGGGACCATTTTGCACTTCTTAGTTTTACTTCGAGTACACACACTCAGTTCAGTACCCAGATTTGTGGTATGCATTTCCATGACACCACTCTCCCCCTATCTGTTCTCACATTCTCTTTGAACAGTCCTCTGCCCGTCCATTATTTTTCCTTCTAGTTGAGGAAGACCATACCTTCTGTCGATGCCTCCAACTTCTCCTTGCTAATATTAATAATCATGTCCATGTCCTTATGGAGCTGCCTATCATGCTTTTCCAGCAATGCCAGCCTTGGCCCATAATCTTTCTTCAGATTAGCCAGCTCGCCCACCACACAACCGACACTCGAATTGAATGACTTGGCCAACCCGAAGATGGAGTCCTCCTCTTTAAGACTACACAAAGTGGAAATATTGCAACAAGAAATAGTGTCATGCTTATTGTGGAGGTCTTGCATCTCTTGAACCAACCACATCAGTAAATTAATAGAAATATTAGCCCCTTCTTTCACCATACCAGACACTTGCAAAAAATCCATAGCCCTCCAAAATAATCCCTTTCCCTATTGCGAGCCAGCAGGAGGATCCTCATCTTGAGACACATCGGCGATAAACTTGGCCTTTCCCTTGTCCTTGGATGTAGACACCTGAGCAAACTCAACCAGATTGACCATAGAATTCACCTTACCAATAGGAGGGGACCCACCATCACCATCAAAATTTGGGTTTGAGTTCCCTAGATTTCCCTTCCCATCACCCTAGAAATCCTCCACCACCTCCTGAAATTTATCCTCCACATCCTTAGACAACCCTTGGCCTTCTTACCACTACACAACCCCTCCTCTACACCCTCCATGAAAGCCTCCTTGATTTTGTGTTTAACATGCGAGAGGGAAGATTTTGCCTTGGAAGTTGAGGATTTCTTCCCTCCAGACGAGGGTGTATAATCAAGGTTAGTGTCATATCCATTGGACCAACTCTTTGATTCCTCCTCAATTTCCATTCCCTCACTCTCTAGAATATCCTCAATCTAACATTTCCCACTCCCCCTCCTCTTCTTTTTCAAAATAGGGGATCGAGGAGCTTCAACTATGTAGTTAGCTTTAATAAAATCTACAATGAGCAACATCAAATCCTCATGCAGAAAATGGTTTCTAGGGTTCTTCCTAAAACTCGATATTCCTTCCTCCAAAGACATCAAAAGGTAAAACAGGAAGGACACAAGCTTACCATGTTGAAATTGATTCAACAACATGAAATGATGACCATACAAAGCTGTGTATTTTCTGTCAAGGGTAAAGTACCTCATCAACGCCATTGCCACATCCTGCCAGATAGGTTTAATCTTGGTCCCATCATACCCACCACAGTCTAATCTAACCATTTTAGCCCATTCTTTGTCCCAGATAAATATTTTCCTAGCCAATTGTGAGAGGTTCTTGTCCATGTGGAATTTCCTAGCTTTCACCGACATACCCGTCACTTCCATAATGAAATCTTCATTGATTATGGTATCCCTTCCAAACATGTTGAGCACCTGGCCATGCCAAGCATCAATGAACTCTTTGGAAACAGTAGCCTTAAATCCATGCAGCCTTTCCATGAAAGGGGTCATGCCACCCCTCTGTAGAATAGCCCAAACACCAACATTAGCTTTGTTGTCTTCATAAGAAAGAGGTTTCGTTCTACACCTATCCCCACCCATCATCGAAAGCTTTGCACTTGTAGAGAGAAACCACACACAAAGAAAAAAAATGAGGCGAGAGGGAGATGAACACCTAGAAAGCATGTGCATCTATCAGGGATGGTACCAAGAAAAGTTATGAACAAGAGGCTCATACAACTCGGATTTGAATGTCCACAAATTCTAATAAGCATCATCTGTGTGATGAGTCTAATCAACAAAAAAAATCCATAATGCCCACTCATTCCAAAAGCCAAGGAGGTGGCCAACACCAACGTGCTAAGATATGTCATTATGAATTAGAGTGCTTAATTCAATAGGGAGGATGTCAATCACTTCCCAAAACCTTGTCGATGTCACCCCAAAGTTTTCCAACCAATCAACCACAAAATTTGCCTCTCTATAAGCATGAGAAATATAAATCTCATCAAATTCACAAATTAGAGCAAGGGCGTCCAATATGAAATTTTGAATAGTCCAAGAGGGGGGGACCCTTTCCTTAGACAATTAACAATATTTAGGGAATCCCCTTCGATCCAGAGCTTAGAGATCCCCTTGTCTCTAGCCAGCTTAATGCTATGATAGGTTGCAACAACTTCAGCAAAAATGATGTAACAATTGTTAACTCACATGAAAATTGTTCTTGTGAGTGGCAAGTGACCATACAAGAGGTGTCTCACAAAGTGAGGACACTTTTCTCAACCACATGAGGTGAGAAAAAACTCTAGAAGACCTAAGAAAACTTAAGAAAATGTGAATAGGCCAAACTAGAAAGTGACGACAACTTAACTAGTTATCTAATGACACTATTTACACTAATAGTCTGTTCACCTTCTATCCTTTCAAACTCACTACCCAAAACATGAATAGTAATTTCCCTAGCCATTTTTTCAAGTAAATGTAATCATGGCCATCAATAGGACAAGGTATTGAACTTTCCAAGTGTATACACCTAAAATTGACCACTTGTATTAGGTTAATGTTACCTTGGCATTTCATCTAAATCCCCTCCTATTTGCATTAATTAAATAATATCACATTTATTTAATTAATATCATTGATTTCCCTAAGTCCTCTAAAGTCCTAATATAATTAATTAATTGATTGATTGTACATTACCTTTTATCCCCATTCTTCTTTAAATTAAATAAACACTCTTATTTATTTAATTTAATCATTTAATTACTCACAAGAATTAAATAAAATATTTAATTCTTTAATTTCTTCTCTCTCCTTATCACATCTCACATTATCCCCCGTTAATCCCTAATCCTAATCCCAATCCCCCCACTAATGATGTGCAAACAATTAATCCTTGATTAAGGGGTGTCACATCCTCCAACTTTTCACACTTGCAAAGTACCTATCTTCCTCTCAAGCCTACACATGGTAACACTTGTCACCATCTTAGGCCTTGAGAGGTCAAATCTACTTCCTTTCCTCCCATGATGTTACTCAGTATCACCACATGAGTTGAGATGTCTCAACTCTTCTCAACCATTGATATTCAACTTTCAATCCTAGCCCTTGATCCTATTCATCCTCTCATCAAATACTAAACACTTAGCCATTTTCAAAATCCATAATCTTTTGAACAAATTGATACCATTATGTTGCCAAATTTCCATGAGCACACACTGAAATTGATCACACAAGGGCAATCTCCACATCAAGCTCGTTAACATATTGGGATTTCGTCAAATTTTGAGTAGGTTTGATTTCTTAGGCCCTAATCTTATATATGTATTATTTTGATTGTGTGTTTTTTGGGTTTTAATTGTGATTTCTGTTCAATTTAAAAACCATTTTCATTGCACACATTCTAGTATGCCCGATGGGACCCACATCACGGGTCTGCTAATAGTAGTTTCTAGTTTTTTGTGAACTTTTTTCTTGCAAGTTTCTTGCATAGAGCCAGATATACTCCAAACAAGCAGATTCATTCTTCAAATGGGTAGCTCTATCACCTACATAGGCGAGTCTGCTTCAGCCTCCAGCCATCTAGATATCCTTATGAAGAACAAGTTGATTCAAGCCTTTATAGAGGCAGATTTGCACTCCTTAGGAAGATATGCCTACATAGAGGCAAATACGCCCACGATCAGATATGCTCTCTAGTGGAAAACACACTATAACGCAAGAGGATATACATAGGTGGACTTGAACCTAGATAGGAAAATCTGCTACCTACATAGGCAGCTCCACTTGCATAGGGGAAACTCTGTTAACAAGCAACTTCATCATCTACAGGTGTGGATATGCAGCTACATGGGTGATTCCATTATGTACATAGGTGGATCTGTTAGGATCAGAAATCATAAGTCAACTCAAGTCCTTTTTTGTATCACCTAAGAGTGCTAGTTTATGTATCTACTCTCTCCTTGCACTATGTATGAGCCTAAATATCAACATAACCTAGCATATCCCTCCCTTTAGGAGGCCTACTTGGGGATTTCATCACCCCAAGGGATGACCTCAACCATGTGAATCACTAGGGTATAAAGGGGGAGAATGAAAGTTATACCCCAATCTAGCTACATCATGTTTAGTGAAGCTCTGATACTTGGGTGATATCAAGCTAGGAGTGCAAGGTTGGTCCAAATGACTTCACTAACATTCTTGGGCTACACTTGTGACAAAGTAGTATTCATGGACGTGTCTCACATACTCTTGGTATTTAGAGGATACACTAGAGAACCTATATTCTTAAGACCTTTTGGTCATGCCTATTGTAGTACAGGGTACAATATCATGCTCGAAGCTAATCAACATGTATCTCCTGAGTAAAGGAAGGAGCTCTTTGGGAAAGGTCTCAAAACCTCCAGAGAAAGGGAAAAGGTGAGACCTTATGCCACTACATCCCTACCTACCGACTCTTGACCAAGTGATGCCTCACGCCAATCTTGAGATATTAGCCTCATGACTAGTGGGCCTACAATAGGTTATCACTCCCACTTGATTAATATAGGTTTGTGCAATCTAGTTTGTCTTCTTGTGGATACCGATGTGTGTCTTTAGTCCATCTTGTCTGTGTTTGTTTATTTTTTTGAGTGATCCTTTTCTATCAGGTCACCATCTATAATTATGTGGTCTCACTCTGTGCTTGAGAAAATATGTTTTTACTGGGCCGATCCACTCTATTCACATGTGGTTGTGCACCCTCCACCTATTCATTCATCCTTGGTTAGGTATTCCTTATGCACAAGTGAATCTATTTTTGCATAGGCAGATCCGTTGATAACCTTTTCATCCTAGATAGGTAGATTCACTTTGTTGATGAGTGATCTTATTGTCCATTGGAAGATCCATTTTCACATAGGTAGTTCCACTAATAGGTTATCCCATTCTAGATAGACAACTGTGCTTTGTTTTCAAGTGGTTATGTGTGGTCAAACTAGTTAACTACCCTTCTTAGACAGGTCTTGCTATGTGGTTGGGAAGATATGTCCTATCCATAAGTGATCCTATTTAGTTAGGTGGCTCCGCTTTGTTGAAAGGTGGATTTTATCTTAGGCAGATTTGTTTTGTGGATAGGCGGATCTATTCTATTATTCAAAAGATACATTTTCCATACAAAATATAGAGATAAAATCCTTTGCACCAGAGATAGCCCTCATTTTTATAAGCCTAATCCCACAATCAAAATATTTTTCACATTCCTCAATTGTTCGTACTAATCATTTTCATCATACCACCCATATCAAAAATCATCACATCGTCACACTATCCCAATTAGATCATCTCTAAATGCATTTCATTGATATCCCCATCATCGAACATAAAAAAATCTAGCCTCCTAACATCCTTTTGATAACTTTAAAATCATGATCCCATTGACTATCATCCTTATCATCATAGTTTCTTAGGAACGTAGCCTATCCTAAGTTAGAAATAATCCTCATCCAAATCAACTAACCTTGAGCAAGAGGTTACTTCATGTTGAGAATCATCTGTGCTTCAGAACTTTTCCTATCTCAAGTACCAATCGACTAACCATCATCAACTTTAGTTCTCAAATTCAATTGGAGTGCTAAATTAATCATCCGATCAATCATCCAATCAACACCTAATCAATCATCAAATTAATCATCCAATCATCATCTAATCAATCATCTCAGTCCTTAATCCTTGAATTCATCACCATCCTTTGATTTCATCATCACCATATCTTTCATGCCCATCACCACTTGATTGCAACTCAAGAATCTCATGGAATAATAACAACAATAGTTTCATTAGATTCCTTATTTTTTTTACATGCCTAGTAGCAAAAATCCACAACCAACCACCATGCAAGGGGGACATTCGAATTCGCATTATCCTCATGACCTCATTTTCATTGAGGAGTAAATGGTTTCACAACCTAAACTCACTCTGAGTCTTGAGGATCATTATAGTAACTCAACCAATGTTTGCATGATTGATCATCTTATTAGTGAAAGATCCAAGGCTATTCTCGCTAAGTTACTTATGCAAGGTACTAAGCCTCCACCTGGGTTTGACATGACATGATATTTGGGTACAAATAGATCATCAATCCCTCAGGCTCCACAACCACCTCCTGAGAACTCTTGGAACATACCTGAGTTTGGGAATACTGTAGTGATCCAAGTTCCTCCTTCTCCCCTTTAGATTCCTAAAATATGGTTTGTATTGGGCCTTATTCCTATTCATGGACTTGATCCCACATCATATACACAACTCCAAGGTTCTATCCCTCAAAATATCCAAAATAAAACATCACAAACATCAATTCATCTCCCACATCTAGGGAATATAACAAATCCCATAACTAATTCCCTTGTATCGACACCTTACCATGTTCCACTTATACAGGTTCAATCAATCTATCATACCTCTTATGCTACTGCAACATATTCATCTCATGTTCCACCTCCTGCAAATCAACCCCCTCAATCACATCCTAATCATCTATCACAATCCAATCCCAATCATTCCTTTCAATCTTATCCTAGTCATCCACCACAATCATATCCTAATGCACCACCTACATATTTCTCTCCTTGGTACCATCAATATCCTACCTCTGCACCTATGGTTGACCCTTTAGTTCAATAAAGTCCCTACCATTATCAACATCTTGTAACACCATGTCACACCTAACCTCCTCATACCTCGCATGATCATACCTATTAATACTATCCATCTCAATTACCTCAAAATTCATCTTATCAATCCCAACTACCTCAACAATAATATGCCAATCCTTAACCACCTCAGAGTTTCCCTAAAGGACTTGCAAGTTGGAACCACCAAAAAAGTCGTTTAAATTCAAGGAGCTATGCATGTATCCTTTTGATCGCATAATTGCTACCACACCTTTCCCTAAACATTTTGAGATCCCAAAATTTGAAAAATATAAAGGGAAAGGTGACCCTAGAAATCATGTTAAGGAATTCTATATGGATTTTTAGGAAGTGGTATACAGTGATAACTATCTCCTTCGTTTGTTCCTTTGTAGCTTGGGTGGATAAGCATTGGAGTGGTTCTTACACCTTCCCTAGGGGTCTGTCTCTACTTTTTTGGATTTATCCAAGAAGTTCCTGGAACATTTCTCCTATAACCTTAAACATGAGAGGTTGGCATGATGGATCTATGCACTAGCAAACAATGTCTTGGAGAAACTTTTGCAAACTATTTACAAAGATGGTGAGCTCAATCTAGTCATCTTTTGTGTCACCTAAAAACAATTGGTGAATATCTTTTTTGAAAATATCCCAAAAAATATGGATTTCCATTTACGCATCCATTGTGCTTCCACCTTTGATGAAATCATTGAGAAAGGTGTCACCATTGAGAAGGATCTTTTTGCGAAGGGTTTAGTTAAAATCTATAGAGACAATAATGATAAACATTGTAATGACAGGTCTTGCTTTTGGAACAAGAATAAGAATGTCATCCATGATGGTGTGACTAATACTAAACATGTCTAGGTGGCTAATACATCTCAAGCTCATTATAATACACCCACCCTACCAATTACCAATGTCATATCCATTCCTTAAGGAACATCTCGACCTCCCAATCATGGTAACACTAAGCACACTTTCACTCCTTTAGGAGAACCCCCTGATGTGGTGTTTTGTAAGTTAGTACAAGATAATGAAGTCACCTATCTAATCACCCAACCTTTTGATGAGACTAATCCAAAGCCCAATTGGTATAAGGAAAACAAATATTATGACTATCATAGGATTAAGGGACATTCTGCCAATAAATGTATGAAGCTCAATAACTAGGTCCAGGATCTCATTGATTAGGGTGACATTACCATTGAAGGGAATCAATCCACCTCATCTAATGATCAACTAGAAATGTACCAAAATTCTTTTTCATATCACTCTCAAGGGTCTAGCACGTCCAATGCTAATTCTAGCCCTTGTAAGTCCTAAAATAATAGTTAAAACAATAGGACCAATGATGTTGACTATACTAAAGTCCCTTTCAATTATTACAATATGGTTGGTTACATCACACAAGTTGATCCATGAGTGTCTATGATTAGAGTGAAATCCAAAGAACCCCAATGTGTCATCAATAATTGATGAGACCGCATTACCATTCTTGACCAATGTAATGCATCTGAACATCCTTTCATGTATCCACAATAAAATATCCTAGATCATCTTGGTAAGACCCCTGGACAAATATCCATCTTAGACTTGCTAAAGTATTCTACTATCCACCAATAAATCCTCACTAAGTGATTTCAAGAAGCTCATTTCCCTAATGAAATTTATCCCACACAATTCCAAGCATTAGTAGGACACCTTTCATCCACCTATCAATTGGGTTTTAGCCACAATGATATGCCTCTAATTGATCCAACCCACAATCATTCCCTACACATTGAAGTCCTTATTTCTAAGCATAAGGTAAAGAGGGTCTTGTTATATAATGGTTTAGCCCTTAATTTATGTACATTGAAGTTTATAAAATAGGTGGAATACACTCAAATTGACTTATATAATTAGGTGATTACTATCAAAGAATATGACAATGCAGAATGAGACTCAACTAGAACCATTTGTCTCCCCATTCAAGTTGGCCCTGTCTTGCAGTCCACATGTCATTTCATTGGTATTGAACTCCCCAATAATCTCCTCCTTGGTCGCTCATGGATCCATTCCATGCAAGCCATTGCATCCACCTATCATCAATTTATCAAGTTCCCCCATAATGGTATTGAAGTAACTATCCACACTAATCCACACCCTTTTGAATACTATCATGCTCTCGAGGCCTCTTTTCCTCACTCTCAACATTTTCCTAGGGTTGAAGTGGTGCCTTCCAATGCAACCTCATCCTCATCTTATGTCAATCCCAACACACTTTTTGTGTCTTCCAATTCAAACACCACCCTTGAATCCACTGTTGCCAAGGTCAAGGTCATTGATAAAGGTTATGGGGAGTATGAAATGAGTATTGCTCTTAATGTGGGTACCATTCCTCTCTCTCTGCATACCTTTGGGAGGCCATATTTATCAAAGCAACCACAAGTGTGAACAATCAAGAATTTGTGATCCATTACTTTCCAGTCTTTAGGTACTTTGGAACAAGAACAGATTGAAGAAGACATTAGTAAATGGGTATACTGTGAAGAACCTAAAAGTTATACTACACTCTTGGAATACTTTCAAGGGACTTATCTTGTCTCCCATCAAATGGTGCAAAATGTCAATTACCAAGGAAGAGGATTGGGGGAAAATGAACAAGGTACACTCCAACCCATTGAGTTATCGGCTAATGCTAAACACCAAGGACCTGGGTATGATACTAAACAAAAGAAACCCTCAATATCGCCAAGTACTTCCAACAATATCACTTCAAATTATGTTATTTTCAAAGACATTATGGATGAGGTCATTAAAATCTCTTACAATGATTTGGATGTCTCTTCCCTTTTCTCCACTTCCATCTTCATCATTGACCTTCCAATCCGTCACCCCAAACTTATTGACTGGGATCAACGTGGCTTTTTGCATCTTGATGTGATTCCAAATGATGAGGCATTTATAGAATTCATGGGTTTACAAGACGATCATCAATGAGGATTTATCTATGAACTAGATCAACTTGCCTACTTTGGGGAGGATGAACTCAATCACAAAAGTAAAAATCAAGAAAACAATTCATGGTCTCTTAGTGAAAACCTCCTTGAGGCACTACTAGATCAATCAAAAGTAAAAAGAAAGGGTGTATCCTTTGCTGAAAACCTCTTTGAGGCATTAGAGGATGGGGTATTTCATCTTCCTCTCATGAGTACCCAGCCATTAGAAAGGTCCTCTATCTTAATTGAAGGGACTAAAGAGATTAATTTGGGCATCACAATTGAATCGTGAATCACCTATGTGGTGAATTATTTATACATAGAAGAATATCAAACATTCTCTCGCATTCTTCAAAATGATTTAATCAAATTTGTATGGTCCTATTATGATATGCATGTTGGCATATGGCTTTGATGAGGTTGAATTTGGCGACTTGTGTTGTCATTGATGGCAACTTGAGTCTATAGTTTGATCCGCAGTATCAGTTGCACTTATACCAGAAGAGAATCTAAGTCTCTATATTAGACTACCAGCAGAGAAAGTAAAGAACAGGACATCCAGTTGGTATGCTAATCCGACTACATCACCTGATCACTATTTTGTGGTGTGGATCTCCAAGGAAGTTTTCTTAGCTCGTACACTATTCTACTAAAGAATTTTTGTGATGTATTAATCATAGCTCGAGTTAAGAGGTTCAATGGCATGATTCATGATCTATTTTTTATTGTGGCCGACATGCTTGATGTGGTAGATCGCGGATGTATGTGGAATAATTATTTTGCTATCTCTTATGTTTAGAACCATGGTGTGGGTCCCTTCTATAAGTCTAGCTAACTTATGAAGGTACGGTTCATTTCTAATCAAAGATTTAAGGCTGGCATGGTTGATATAAGCAAAGAATATTATATTTTGTTGAAAGGTTGACATATATTGAATTTTTGGGTTAGTGGATATATAAGGAAGATCGGTAATTCATTTTTTGGATGCGTGATGTGATGAGAGATGTATATATGTGCAAAAAAGAGTAGAGTAGTTGATTGATCGAATATTAGTTGTACTACTGAAGGGTTTTCAGAAGGAGAACAGAGTAGAGTAGAACAAATTTGAGCAGAAGGTCCAAAGTTAGATTGTGCACTTCAGTGGAACTAAATCCAGGCATTTGGAGATGCTATATTCTCAGTTCAAATTTTGTTGTGATCTATATTATAATTGTAAGGAAGTGAGCCTCTTTCTTTGAGTAGTGAGCTCTAGGTAGTGCACCTGAATGCAAGTGCATTCCCCTCTTTTATTTTACTTTTAATAGAGTAAAATTTGTGGATTAATCTCCACTGTGGTTTTTCCCCTAACAGGGTTTCCACGTAAAAATATTTGGTGTTATGGTGATTATTGATATGACTGCATGTTTTCATCTATTATGTGCTGCTAATGTTACAATAAAGTTCTATTATTTTTTTTTATGGTTTTTAGATCTATTTTTTAAATCGAAATTATTGAACACTGATTCACCCCCCCTCTCAGTGTTCCTTGTATCCAACAATTGGTATCAGAGCAGGTTCCTCTTCTGAATCTTAGAAGCTTGAGGTGAATCTTGAACTACAATGGATGCTGGTGGTCTTCAACAACAACTGATGGTGAAAATTGATGATCTTGATCAATCTAAGGCAGAGGTCATGTAAGGCAGAGGTCATGGAACTTAAAGCAAATCTTGCAAATGCCAAAAAATTCATTCAATCACTGAAGGACAAGATTAATGACTCAAGGGAGAAAAGAAAGGAACTTTGTGATCAATTGAAGCAAAAAGAAAACAAAGGATCGGATGATGTCCATTTGAATCAATCTCTAAAAGAGATTACAGGAGAATGTGAAAAGCTATCCAAGGACAATGCAGCTCTAAGACTTGAAATGGAATATGTGGCAATGAAGTTTACTAAAGAGATTGAGCAAAGAAAGAAGAATGAGGAGAATCTAGCCCAGTCCCTGAGAGAAAATTCTGAAGAATGCAACATAATTAACAATAGATTTATCCAGTTGGAGATTGAAATACAACAATCCAGAAACAATGAATGAGAGCTTGAGACAGATAATCATTCCTGGAAATGAGCTTGCTACTGCAAATGAATTCAAAGAAAAGTTTAGGATAAGTTCTACCAAGCTTGAAGAAATAACCAAAAGTCATAAGGATATACATGATAAGTGAGGTCTTGGATATGAGAAGGGAGAATGCTTCGGATCTGAACAGAAGAATCCTAAAAAGAAGAACAAAGGAAGAAGATATTTGGTAAGGCAACCTAATGCTCAAAGATTTAATGGATATTGCTTTTTTTGTAATAAATTTGGACATATGGCTTCTCAGTGTAGAAGAAAGATAAACCCTAATAAGCCAACATTCTCTGGTCAATGTTTCAAATGCAAGAAGTTTGGTCATAAGGTCTTAGAATGCAGGAGTATGAATGTCAGTACTAGTAACATTAAATGCTATACCTATGGAAGATTTGGACATGTTGCTAATCAATGCAGGTCAAGAGGAAATCGGTGGAATGGATGGTATAGGCAGAAAGGTCTGATATGTTTCAATTGTAACAATCTTGGTCACATTGCAAAGTTCTGCCGGAACATAAACATGAATAAAAGAGGTCTAGTGTATCAAGGAAGAAATTCATAGAAAGAAAATAAAGGTAAAGAAAAAGCTTATGTGGAAGAAATAAAAGATTATATGAAGAAGACATGGGTGAAGAAAAGTGAAATGGATGAAGGAAATAAAGCTGTACCGGAAGATCCCTCTGGTAGCTCCTCTGACAATTGATATCAGGTCAATGGCCTAGGGGGAGTTTTTCATGAAAATTTATTGACCCCCCTGTGTATTGTTGGCATCAAATCTTTGGATGTCATCATTCACTAGAAGTATTTGCAATGATATGATGAATTGGTCAAAATGGTATAAGTCCGAAGTTGAATTCTTAGCTTGTTGTCTGAGTTTGTAGTGTAACCGGAGCTTCTAGGGAAACACATTTATTGCGGAAAAAGTAAGGTTGGTAAAGTTATAAAAGGGAATTTTGAACCCTATTTCGGCACTAAGCATTGAAGGAGAATAGTTCGAGAGTGCTTTTCTATAAAATTTCAAGGGTGAAAAGTCATTCTAGTGGCGAATCTCCAAGTATTCCTACTAATCATTGATTTCACATCTATTTTGTAATATGTACAACTCTGTTTGGAATGAAACGTGAAGCAAATCAAAGGTACCATAACCCTAGATGAGTATAGCAGCCAGAATATTAGGGATGAAAGAAATTTGTTGTCGCTCACCAATGTCAGAAGGCTTGAAGGATCAAAGCACAAGAATTTGGATATATGGAACGACTATCCACATTTCATCAATGCAGAAGTGATTTGGTTTTTCATGAACAAATTAGATGGTGATATTCTCAATTTGGATAAACCATATCAAATTACCAAGGATGTGATTATAAATTTAATTGGCTTATACAATTTCGGTGATGTGTTGAAGAAGTCAATTAGCAATGTGGAGGTCGAAGCCCTAACCGGAATAAGGGGAGATCAGAGGGCTCTAATAATTTCATCAATTAAGGATCCTTTGACAAGTTATGTGGCTTATGGAGTCTCATAAAAAAAATATTTCAGAAACTGAGAAGGATCAACCTCAGCAGGTGCTACTTATATCGCCCACAAAATGATAATTGAGAATGAGGACTTTGATCTATGTAGTCTGTTGAAGGAGTAACTGTTGGAGAATGTTCAATTAATGAAGGATATCGGCTACCAATTTAGGTTTGGTACTCTGGAAATATGTATTATGATGTACTTTCTAAACTGTTTGTCATTGAAGGACAATGTAGTGTGGAGAGAGAATATACAGATTTGTAAGAAAATCTTCAATCATTTCAATTCTTTTGAAAATTGTGAACAAGTGTATGGCAGTTTCTTTAAAAAAGTATTAGAGAGGTTTGGAAAAGGTGTTGTCCCTCTTCCAAAACAAATAATTGAGGTTGGAGCATCTTCCAGAAAAGGAGAGAAAAAGCAAAAGAGAGAAAGAGATATAGCTGGTGTCACTCCTATGGCACCCAAGTCTGCAAAAATTGAAGAAAAAGGGAAAAGTCAAGTGGTTGTGGATGTAGAAGATGAAGTTTCTGAAGAATATGTTCCCAGAGATCAACCAAAACCAGATGAACCAGAAACAATAATCGTTGAAGACAATGATGAGGAAAGTGCTATGTTTAAGACAAAGATTTTGCAAATCATTCAGGATGTGGATGGTATGCAAAAGATATCCGGTATATGGCTGAATGGTCCATTTATGAGCAGGATTTAATTGAAAATTCTCTGGCAAGGTAATTAATTGATAAAAATATTGAGTTGGAAAGTCTGTAGAATGTTCTCCTCGAAGAACTCATTGAATGTGTCAAGATATCTATGGAGTCTGTGCCCCTAGAAAGGAAGGAAGAAGAAATAATTTCTCATTTAAAAATGCAATTTAGATTGTCTCTTTCCAGATTGAAGAAGAAAATGAGTGAGCTGAGACAATGTATTGATTCTGCAAATAAAGTCTTTAACTATTTTCTCAGGTGGCCTCATGTAGTAGGAAAGTACAAGGATAAGCTTGAAAAGATTGAAAGTGAGCTTGTCAACGCTGGACAGAATTATGTAGTATGCTCTTGGATAAGAATGGAGATGTGAAGAAGAAAGTTTATGATTTACAGATTGAGCATGCAAAAGTTCATACTGCTAAAAATGCTCTCATTGATGCTTTCTAGAAATTCAAAGATATAACTGAAGGGAGACTAGAACAAATGATTGAGACTCTTAAATTAGGAGAGGAACTGGAAGCAGCAATCACTATTCCTAAGTCTCTTGTGCAAATAATCAACAGAACTTCAGAAAACAATAGTCTAATCATAGCCATTGGGATTGTAGTGGATTCCTAGAAGAAATTCCTTTTGGAATTGAAAACTAAGTCTAAAATGATTTTCTGAATTTTCGTAGCAGTTGTCAAATTTTGATCAATTTTTGCATCAGTATTTGGGGAGAGAATGGAGTAAGAGATAGTGCAGTAAAATATTTTAAAGGAGAGGATAAGGAAGAGAAGTTTAGAGCGGATGTAGTAAAACTTTGTCATTGATGTCAAAGGGGGAGAGAATGAAGTAAAAATTTTCCTGACATCCAAAGGGGGAGTAGTAGTTTTGGCTTTGATATTTTTTTTTTGGTTTTGACACAGTCAATTTTTCACTAAGTGTTGCCATCAATGCCAAAGGGGGAGATTGTTGGCATATGGCTTTGATGAGGTCGAATTGGGCTACTTGTGTTGTCATTGATGGCAACTTGAGTCTACATTTTGATCCACAGTATCAGTTGTGATTATACTGACAGAGAATCTAAGTCTCTGTATTCTACCGGCAGAGAAAGTAAAGAATAGGACATCCGATTAGTATGTTGATCTGAATACGTCATTGGATCACTATTTTGTGGTGTGGATCTCCAAGGAAGTTTTCTTAGCTCGTACACTATTCTACTGAAGAATTTTTGTGGTGTTGTATTAATCATATCTCGAGTTAAGAGGTTCAGTGGCATGATTCATGATCTATTTTTCATTGTGGTCGACATGCTTGATGTGGTGGATCATGGATGTATGCTTGGTGTGGGTCCCTTCTATAATTCTAGCTGACTTATGAAGGTACGCTTCATTTCTAATCAAAGATTTAAGACCGACATGGTCGATATAAGCAAAGAATATTATATTTTGTTGAAAGGTCGACATGTATTGAATTTTTGGGTTAGTGGATATATAAGGAAGATCGATAATTCACTTTGTGGATGCGTGAAGTGAAGAGAGATGTATATATGTGTAAAAAAGAGTAGAGTAGTTGATTGATCGAATATTAGTTGTACTACTGAAGGGTTTTCAACAAGAGAATAGAGCAAAGCAGAAAAAAATTGAGCAGAAGGTCCAAAGTTAGATTGTGCGCTTCAGTGGAACTAAATCCAGGCATTTGTAGATGCTATATACTCAATTCAAATTTTTTTGTAATCTATATTATAATTGTAAGGCAGTGAGGCTCTTTCTTTGAGCAATGATCTCTAGGCAGCGCGCCTGAATGTAAGTGCATTCTCCTCTTTTATTTTACTTTTAACAAAGTAAACTTTGTGGATTAATCTCAACCATGGTTTTTCCCCTAACAGGGTTTCCACGTAAAAATATCTAGTGTTATGGTGATTATTGATATGACCGCATGTTTTCATCTGTTATGTGCTGCTAATGTTACAATAAAGTTCTATTGTTGTTGTTGATGGTTTTTAGATCTCTTTTGTAAATCAAAATTATTGAACACTGATTCACCCCCCCCTCTCAATGTTCCTTGTATCCAAAAATGCCTGGGCTTGATCTTACATTAGTAATCCACCACTTGGATGTTTGTCCTAATACCAAGCCTATTAAACAAAAACTTCGCAAGATGCATCCTCAAGTTGCATTGTTGGTCAAAGTAACCTTGAGAAGTTATTGGAAGTTGGTTTTATTTGGTTGATTGATTACTTTGACTAGAACTCTAATATTATTCCTATTTCCAAGCTGACTGGGAGCATTTTCATCTGCACTAACTTTAGATATCTCAACAAAGCTTGTCCAAAAGATGATTTGTCGCTTCCCAACATTAGTATCCTTGTATATTTAACAACTGATCATGCTATGTTGTCACTAATGGATGAATTTTTAGGCTATAATAAAATCCACATTGCAATGGAAGATCAACATAAAACATATTTTACAACTCCATGGGGAACCTTCTACTATCAGGGCATGCCCTTTGGTTTGAAGAATGCAGGTGTCACTTATCAATGTGCTATGAAAGTTATCTTTCATTATCTCATTCACATTATCATGGAGGACTATGTGGATGATTTTATAGGTAAATCAAAGACTAGAGAAGAATATACTCCTATTTTAGAGTGCATCTTCATTCGATTGGAGCAATATCAACTAAGGTGCAACCCAAAGAAGTGTGTTTTTGGTGTCACCTTGGGTAATTTTTTGGGATTCATTATGTCTAGGTGAGGTATTAAGGTTGGTCCAGCTAAGGTCAAAGCAATTACGGATATGCCTCATCCAAAGACACTTAAACAGTTGAGGATCTTGCAAGGTAAACTACAATCCATCTGGTGGTTCATCACTCAGTTCATTGATAAGTGCCAACCCTTCAACCACTTGCTTCGTAAAGATACTACATTCAAATGGGATGATGCATGTCAATGATGCTTCTAAAAAATCAAAGAATATTTGGTTAATCCACCCATCCTCATGCCTCCTATATCAAGAAAACCATTTTTGTTATATATTTATGCCACCTCAGTGGCACTATGGGCACTCCTTGCTCAACATGATGAGAATGGGAAAGAAAGAGTAGTGTACTACATTAGCCATACACTTGTTGGCTATGAACTCAATTACACACCTATCAAAAAGGTATGTTTAGTAGTGGTCTTTAGCTCTCAAAAACTCAAACATTACATGCTCAACCATTCAATCAAACTCATTTCCAAAGTTAATCCTCTCCAATATCTACTATCATGAACATCTTTGACTAGTCATATGGCTAAGTGGGCCATGCTTCTTAGTGTGTTTGATATCAAGTATGTTGATCAAAAGGAAATCAAAGGTAAAGTCATTGTGGATCAACTAGAACATGCTACTTTAGTTATATTTTGATGAGCAGGCATCATGGAAGTTATATTTTTATGGTTCATTAACTCATCATGGTTCAAGTGTAGGCATCCTTTTTGTCACCCCTCAAAGTGACTTCATTCCTAAATCATTCAAATTGGATTTCCCATGCACAGACAACATTACAGAGTATGAGGCTCTTATCACTAGTTTGAAGATAGGAGTCCAATGGAATATTAGTCGATTACATATGTACAATGATTCCCAATTCATCATCAAACAAGTTAATAATGAATTCCAGACCAAGGATGATAAGATTCTTACAAATTCATGGTTGATGATTTCAATAATTATTTTGGCTACATCCAATTTGAACAAGTGCCCACCCTCAGAATAAAGCAACAAATGTCACAGATACAATTGGGTCCTTATTAGACATGCCTCATGATCGCCATGAATGTGAATTCCTAGTTGAGCAACTATTAATGTCTTCATATGATCTTCCAAAAATTGAGATGATGTGTAAAATCATTGATCCCCAATGACCCAGGTATCACAATATTTACACCTTCCTCCATGACAAATCCTTCTACCTAACCTCACTCGCAATCAACATCGATCCTTCATCCAACACTCATCCTATTACGCTATCCTTGGAGACACCTTATATCATAGAGGGTTTGATGGTTCTTTACTACGATGTTTAAACAATATGGAAGATAAATTGGAATGAAACGAAGTACATAGTGGTATTTGTGGGGCACACACTAGTGGAATGGTCCTTGAAAATAATTTTCTCTAAACTGGTTATTATTGGCATATTATGGAACATAATGTCTACGATCATGTTAAGAAGTGTGTTTCATAGTGGGGCCTCAATTTAGTCAAAAATATCCACCCTCCTTCATCCAATCGAAACACCTTCATCAAATATTTCACTAAATGGGTGGAATCCATTCCACTCACCCTCATCACCGACCTCCAAATTTCTAAATTTATCTATATCATATCATCTTTCAATATGGTATCCCCTTTGCCATCATTACTAATAATGGTAAACCATTTAAAACCAACATGTGCGACAATTGTGTGAGAAATTCCACATACAACATCGTTGGTCCGCTCCATATTACCCTCAAGGTAACAACCAAGCTGAGGCAACTAAGAAAACCTTAATCAAAATCCTTAAGAATGATGTTAATGAAATTTGGACTCGTGATTTGCATCTCCATCTAAATCTCACCCTTTGGACCTACTACACTAGCATTTGTACCCCTTCAGGCACCACCCCATACTTACTTGTCTATGGTGTTGAAGCTATCTTGTTGATAGAAGTCAAATTCCCCTTGCTCCACATCTCACTAAAGAATCTTATCAATGATGAAGATTATCAGGTTGCATGCTTGAGTCAGTTAGTGCTTTTGGATGAGCAACGCCTTAATGCCTACAATCATATTCAAGCTTATCAGAATAGGTTGAGATAAATAAATAATAAGAAGATTAGACCTCACCAATTTTAGCTTGGCGATCTTTTTCTTAAATAAAATCAACGCACTAAACAAGACCGAGAAAAGAAAGGAAAGTTTGAGGCTAATTGGTTGGGTCCTTATGTCATCAATGCAAAGTATAGTTCAGGAGCTTATTAGTTAGCTACAACTGATGGTGAACGCTTGGATGAACCCATTAACATCATCCATCTCAAGCAGTTCTACTCTTAAGTCAGGTAAGTTATCCCACCTCTTCAAAATCAGAAAAATAGAAAAAAAATAAAAATAAAAAAATATTAAAGAGAAAAAGAGGTCCTATGGTGAAAATCACCCTTGATGGTGCCTTGGACTAATGTTTTTGGTGAAAACCTGGAAAAAAGAACCATTCATCAAGGGCTTAACCATTATCTACCTCATATCCCCTTTTTTCCATCTACTTTCACTTGTCCACTTGTCATCCTAACTATCCTATCCATATCCATATCCATAACTTATCCATTTCACTCATCTCAATCCTACCATCCATCTCATGATATATTTTGGTTGAGCATTCAATACATTGGATATACTATCCCAATTCTTGAGCTTCATCCATTTATTTTGGAATGCATCCACAGGGTCCTAACATATTCCTAATATTTGACATCCTTTTATCAGTTAGATTTTTGTTGGTTGTCATTGGTTGTATATAGTGTACATAATTTTGGTCTTGTCTTGTCATCTAAGTTCATCATTGTATATATTGGTTATTAGGTCTCATCTTGGTGTCTTGGTGTCACTAAGATTCCCCATCCAGCTGGTTCTTATAAAAAAAATCAGTAGGCCCTTGAGGTTTCAAAATGTCTTGATTATCCCTTGTCATAGAAATCCTCGAATATACCCTCTCCATCTTTGGTCATTGTAGTATATATCATTCCTCATATCAATCCATCCATTGTCCTCATGGAAAAGGATATTTGAGTTCTTTTATTATTTTTTGGGATGCTTCTGAATCTTTGTTTCTTTTTGAGCTTCCTACTCTACCTACTCAAGGTCGCCACAATCCATCATATCATGCTGTGCTTTGATTGGTGGAAATAGGGGAATATCTTTGATTTTTTGTGATCATTTTTTCCTAGTAGCCTCGCATTGTACCACCAAGATTTGTAGTGATCTTGTATTACACTGGGGCATCCTCTTGTGTTTGTGGTTTTCCAACATTGGCGCCTCAAAAGCCCTTCATGACTTTGTGTGATGTTGGACTAACCCTTTTTTTGTTGTATCAATCCTATGCATGAGATATAAAGTCACCTTGGTTCCTCATACCCTAGTGCATAGTATCCCATGCTGTATCAAATTAAGTGCTCACTACATGATAGTTTAACATTTAACATCAATTTTCTCAATATCCCATCCTACCATCTATCATCCCTACCATCCTATCTTTCATACCTATTTTTTATTATTCCTTTCTCAATTGTTAGATTATGAATGTATAAGATTTCCCCCCTTCTGTCTTCCCTATCAAGTTTGGTTTAGTTTTGGTTGATACACTATGGTTTCACCTATCATCTACCCATATTTTAATCATTTCATTTGCATTAATTTGTTTGAAATTTATTATTACAAGCATCTTTTCATCATTTCATTTACATTAAATGTTGGCATATGGCTTTAGGAGATTTTTTTTGGCTGCTAGTGTTGTCATTGAACTGGATTCAATAGTGTGGTCCGTAGTTTAGAAGCAATTCCTACTGGAAAGGAAAGTAGAAGACAATACTGTACTGGCATAATGCATGAAGAACAGAGTATCCAGTTGGTATGTTGATTTGGATACTTCATTGAATCATTATTTTGTTGTGTGGATCCCTAGGGAAGCTTGTCAATCATGTATGTTACCTATTTGATAAGTTTTATGATATTACATTGATCCATGTACAATTTTGGAGATTCAATAGAATGATTTATTGCTTATTTTCTCATTGTGGCCGACCTATTGTGTATGGCATGTTCCAGATGTATGAGGAGTATGTGTTTAACTTTTTCTTATGTTGGGAATTTTGGTTTGGGTCCCTACTATAGTCTAGCCGACTTGTGTGGGTATGCATTAATTCTAATTGGTGATTGGAGCCAACTTGTGGAAGAGTATTATATTTTGTTGCAAGCCGACATATAGAAATAAAATTCATGTTAGCAGATATGTAAGTGAGATAGGTAATTCATTTTAGAGGTAATGTACGAAGTGGTGAGAAGGTGTGTGTGTGAAAAAAGTGCAGAACAATTGCATGAGGTATTATCAGAGGATCTGTCAAGCAAATTTTGTTTGTGCAACAAAAGGGTTTTCGCAAAGTAGAGTAGAGCAGAACAGAGCAAAAGTGTGAATTGGGTAGAAGGTCCAGAATCCATTTTCATGTGCTTCATTGGAACTGAATGCAGGAATTTGAAGATGCTATTTTATCATTTCATATTTTGAATAGCTTTAATCCAAATTTCTTTCAGACAATGAATCCTCTTCTATATTTTGAGCAATGAGGTCTAGACAGTGTACCTGAGTGCAAGTGCATTCCCTTTTATCATACTTTTAACAGAGTATACTTTTTGGATTAATCTCCACCATGGTTTTTCCCCTAACATGGTTTCCACATAAAAATCTTGGTGTTATGGTGATCGCATTGTCTTGTTAATGTGTATGCATGTTTCCTTCTATTTATTTTTTGTGGATGTTATTAAAGGTTAAATATTGTTGTTGATAGTTTAAGATCTGATTTGAGATTCAAAATTGTGGAACACTGATTCACCCCCCCTCTCAGTGTTCCTAGTTTCCAACAATTGGTATCAGAGCAGGTTCCTCTTCTGAGTTTAACAGCTTGAGGTGGATCTTGGATTACAATGGACGTAGGTAGTCTTCAACAAAAACTTATGGTGGCACTTGATGATCTTGATCAGTCTAAAGCAGAGGTCGTGGAACTAAAAGAAAATCTTGTGGCTGCCAAAAAAATTATTCAATCACTGAAGGATGAAATAAATGTGTCAAGGGAAAAGAGGAAAGAACTATGTGGTTAGTTAAAGCAAAAAGAAAGTAGAGGCCCAGAAGATGTTCATCTGAATCAAACCTTGAAAGAAATAACAAAAGAATGTGAAAAGCTTGCTAAGGACAATACTTCTCTAAAGCTTGAAATGAAGTTAACTAAAGAGATTGAAAAATAAAGAAGAATGAGGAGAATCTAGCCCAATCCTTGAAAGAAAAATCTGAGGAATTCAGCAAAGTTAATAATGGATTTAGCTTGAGATTGAACTGAAACAATCCAGAAACAATGAATAAGAACTTGAAAAATAGGTAGTTATTCTCAGAGATAAGCTTTCTATTGCAAATGAGTTTAAGGAGAAGTTCAAGATCAGTGCTGCTAAGATTGATGAAATAACTAAAGGACAAAAGGATGTAAATGATAAGCAAGGTCTTGGCTATGTGAAGGATGTGAGCTCTGGATTTGAATAGGACTCTGAAAAGAAGAACAAAGGAAAAAGATATCTGGTAAGACAACCCAATGCTCAAAAATTTAATGGGCATTGCTTTGTTTGTAATAAATTTGGGAATATGGATTCTCAGTGTAGAAGTAAGATAAGTTCTGGCAATCCATCATTTTCTGGTCAATGTTTTAACTGCAAAAAGTTTGGTCATAAGTTATTAGAATGTAGAAGTATGTCTGTCAGTAAAAGGAATGTTAAATGTACACCTGTGGAAGATTTGGACATATTGCTAATTAGTGCAGATCAAGAGGAAATTAGTGGAATGGATGGTATAGACAGAAATATCTAGTATGCTACAATTGTAAGAAATTTGGTCACATTGCAAGATTATGCAGAAACAGAAACATGGATTAAAGAGGTCTGGAATATCAAGGTAGAAATTCATGGAAAGGCGATAAAGGAAAAGGAAAAGAATATATGGAAGAGATAAGAGATTAGATGAAGAAAACATGGGTAAAGAAGAATGGATCTGATGAAGGTAATAAGACTGTACTGGAAGCTCCCTCCTGTAGTTCATCCGACAATTGATTTCTGGCCATTGGCCTAGGGGGAGCTTTTCATGAAAATATTTTGTCCCCCCGTGTGTAGTTGGTTCCAAATTGTAGGAAGTTGTTTGTAGTTATGTTATTCACCCTCAAATACATTGGTGATCGCTTTTTGAAGGTCCACAGATGGATTTCTCTCTTGTTGTTTGAAAACAGTGTAACCATAACTTCTAGGGCAAAGCATTTAATGCGACAAGGAAGCTAGATGTGAAAAGTTATAAAAGGGCATTTGAAACCCTCATTTTTCACCATGCACCAAAGAAGAACAGTTGAAGAACCCTTTTTCAGCAAAATTTTGAAGGAGCGAAAGTCAAATTAGTGGCGAATTTTCTAGGTATTTTTGTTGATTATTAATCTCATACTTATTTCGTGATTGGTAGAACCTTGTTCGGTACAGAAAATGAAACAAATTAAAGGAACAATAATTATGGATGAGTATAGTAGTAAAAAGGTTAGGGATGTAATAAATTCATTGTCTTTCATCGAATTGAAGAAGCTTGGAGGAGCGAAACACAAGAATTTGGACATCTAGAATGAATTTCCTCATTTCGTCAATGTGGAGGTAGTTTGGTCTATCTTGAATAGATTGGATGGTGATATCCTTACTTTGGAAAAACCCTATCAAATTTCTAAGGATGTAATCAGAAATCTAATAGGTCTGTGCAATGTTGGTGATGTCCCAAAAAAGAAATTGATTTGAAAAGTTGAGGTTGAAGCCCTAATCGGTGTAAAAGGAGATCAGAGGGCGCTAATGATTACAACAATCAAAGAACCATTAACAAAGTATATTGCATATGGAATTTCATACAAGGTCTTCTTCAAAAATAGGGAAGGTGCAACCTCTGCAGGCACAATCTATATTGCACACAAGATGATAATAGAAAATGAAGACTTTGACTTATGTGGATTGTTGAAGGAATAATTGATGGAGAATGTCCAATTGACGAAGGATATAGATTACTCTTTCAGGTTTGGTACCCTAGCTATATGCATTATGATGTATTTCCTAAATTGCTTGCCTCAGAATGACAATGTGGTATGGAAGCAAAATATGCCGGTTTGCAAGAAAATCTTTGAGCATTTCAACTCTTTTGAAAATGGTGAACAAGTTTATGAAAAATTCTTGGGAAAGTTGTTAGGAAAGTTTGGTATTCCTCTCCCGGTAAAAGCAATTGAAATTGGATCATCCTCTGGTAAGTTGGAGAAAAAGCAGAAGAGAGAAAAAGAGTTGGCTGGTAACACTCCTCCAGTGCCTAAGTCAACAAAAGTTGAAGGAAAAGGTAAAAAGAAGATAGTTGTGGATGTAGTCGACGAAGACTCTGAGGAATATACACCAAGAAATGAACCAAAACTAGTTGAACCGGTTGTGGTAATTGCAAAAGTAAGTGATGAAGAAGGTGCTTTACTCAAAGCGAAGATATTGCAAATTATTCAGGAAGAAGATGGAATGCAAAAGATAACTGACATATGGATAAATGGTCCATCATATGAACAGGACCTCATTGAGGACACTCTAGGAAGATACCTTATTGATAACGACATTGAATTAAAGAGTTTGCAAAATGTACTTCTAGAAGAATTTATTAAATGTATCAAGGAGGCTATGGACTTTGTGTCTCAGGACAAAAAAGAGGAAGAAATAATCTCACATCTAAAGATGCAATTTAGATTATCTCTCGCCAAACTAAAGAAGAAAATGAATGTACTAAGACAATGCATTGACTCAACAAATAAGATCTTCAATTATTGTCTCAAGTGGCCTCATGTGGTTGGAAAATACAAGGACAAGTTGGAACAAATTGAGAATGAGCTTGTTAGAATCAGACAGGATTACAGTATTGTTTGGAGAAGTGAAGAAGAAGGTTCATGAGTTGCAAGTTGAGCATGCAAAGATTCACTCTGCCAGAAACACTCTTATGGACACCTTCTGGAAAGTGAAGGACCTGACTAAATGTAGATTAGAGTAAATGGTTGAAGTTTTAAAGAAAGGAGAAAAGCTAGAAGAAACCATTACCATTCCTGAATCCCTTGTTCAATTCATCAACAAAACATCAGAAAATAGCAGTTTGATAATTGCTACTGGGATTACAGTGGACTCTTGGAAGAAATTTCTCCCTGAAATGAAAGATAAGTATAAAATAATTTTTTGATTTGAGTGGCAATTGCAATTCTTCAAATTTTGATCATTTTTTGCATTAACAAAGGGGGAGAGAATGCAGTAAGGAAGAGTGTAGTAAATAATCTAAGGAAAGTAGTAGAAGTTTTTGTCATTGATTTCAAAGGGGGAGAGAAGGCAATGAAAATTTTCTTGACATCCAAAGGGGGAGCAGTGTTTTGTTTTGTAGTGTTGCAAAATATTGAATTTTGGTTTCGACACTTAGTCATTTTTCACTAAGTGTTGCCATCAATTCCAAAGGGGGAGATTCTTGGCATATGGCTTTAGGAGATTTTTTTTGGCTGCTAGTGTTGTCATTGATGGCAACTGGATTCAGTAGTGTGGTTTGCAGTTTAGAAGCAATTCCTACCAGAAAGGAAAGTAGAAGACAATACTCTACCTACAAAATGCATGAAGAACAAAGTATCTGGTTGGTAAGTTGATCTAGATACTTCACCAGATCGTTATTTTGTTGTGTGGATCCCCAGAGAATCTTGTCAATCATGTATGTTACCTGTTTGATAAGTTTTACGATATTACATTGATCATGTACAAGTTTGGAGATTTGGTAGAATGATTTATTGCTTATTTTTTCATTGTGGCCGACCTGTTGTGTATGGCGTGTTCTGGATGTATGAGTAGTATGTGTTTAACTATTTATTATGTTGGGCATTTTGGTTTGGCTCCCTACTATAGTCTAGCCGACTTGTGTGGGTACGCATTAATTCTAATTGGTGATTGGAGCCGACTTGTGGAAGAGTATTATATTTTTTTGCAAGCTGACATATAGAAATAAAATTCTCGTTAGTGGATATATAAGTGAGATAGGTAATTCATTTTGGAGGTAATGTACAAAGTGGTGAGAAGGTGTGTGTGTGAAAAAATTGCATAATAGCTACATGAGGTTTTATCAGAGGATATTTTGAGCGAATTTAGTTTGTGCAGCAAAAGGGTTTTTGTAGAGTAGAGCAGAGTAGAACAAAGCAGAAGTGTGAATTGGGAAGAAGGTCTAGAATCCGTTTTCATGTGCTTCATTGGAACTAAATTTAGGCATTTGAACATGCTATTTTCTCAGTTCATATTTTGAATAGCTTTAATCCAAATTTCTTTCGAACAGTGAGCCCTCTTCTATATTTTGAGCAATGAGCTCTAGGCAGTGTGCCTGAATGCAAGTGCATTCCCTTTTATCATACTTTTAACAGAGTATACTTTTTGGATTAATCTCCACCGTGGTTTTTCCCCTAACAGGGTTTCCACATAAAAATATTGGTGTTATGGTGATCACATTGTCTTGTTAATGTGTATGCATGTTTCCTTTTGTTTATTTGTTGTGGATGTTATTAAAGGTTAAATATTGTTGTTGATAGTTTAAGATCTGATTTGAGATTCAAAATTGTGGAACACTGATTCACCCCCCTCTTAGTGTTCCTAGTGTCCAACATTAAGTTGTTTAGAATTTGTTATTCTAAGCATATTTTCATCATTTTATTTGCATTAAGTTGTTTAGAATTTGTTATTCTAAGCATATTTTCATCATTTTATTTGCATTAAGTTGTTTAGAATTTGTTATTCTAATCATCTTTTCATCAATTCATTACCATTTCATTTACATTTACATTAAGATTAAAATTTATTATTTTAAACAGTTTTTCATTATTTCATTATCATTTTAGTTGCATTCAAATTACATTGGATTACTCATTTCCATTTATTAGATAGTGTCATCACATATCATCATTACATTTTCATTTATTACATTTTCACCCATTTGCATATATAAAATAAAATTCATACATTCACATCACATGTCATCAATACATATCATAAATTATTACATCAACATTACCTACATAAGTACATATCACATGTCATTATTACATATCACAAAACATATCCATCTTGTATGAAACATGCTAGTTCCCATCACATTTTCATAACACATATCGTTGCATCCTGTATCATAAATCATTAGTATCATACATCATATCATAATCTCATATTCATCACATATACATAATCAATAGCATGCATCATATCATAATCTCATATCCATCGCATCTACATAATTATCCATGTACATCATACATTAATACACATCATCAACATAATCAATCATCCATATAAACACATAAACACATATACATACTAAACGTCCATATCCATAATCCACAAAATCATAATCATCCATATCAAAATCAAAATCAAAATATATCATGTGTCATCAAAATAATACAATATCCATGTACAGGTCCATCCATCCATCCAATGTCCATAACAATACAAGTCTATATATACATGACCATCAAATAAATGAATGACTATGATACAATCAATATCATGAAATAATCATATAATACATCATCTAATACCATAAACTCAAGATCCATGTCCTGATAAAAGAATAAATATAGCCGCATGTACATGTTGACTCATCTCTCATCTATCAAAATCTATGTATCTTACCAAAACTACCACTTGTGTCATCCTCTCTCCTAACCATTTCTCTTGGCATCTGATTTCGTCAGGGATGGTGGTACCCCCCCAATCCTATGGGTCCTCCTCCTTTGTCTCCCCTCGAAGGCCCCATCGATCCACTCCTAGCATATCACAACTGTAGTGATCGAGACCCACTCTATCCTGAGCTGACTGCCTCTAAAAATTTTGGCCTCCTCTTGGCCTCTGGGAATGCAATGTAGTATAATTCTATATGATACTATGTATCATAGCTAGCCTATACAAGCTACTACAACATCTCTGCTATGGTTGCTCCTCCCCCTTGTGCCCTGATGGCATATCTCTCATGTCTATATCTATTCATGTTTGCTTGCAGGCGCATCCTCTATATCCCCAAGGCAACTCGGTCTAGTTGTAGGCTATCTATCTCTGTAGTAACTGTCTGAATGTCCCGCTATAGTTTGTATACCTGCACCTATAGACTATTTTTCTCAGGATATCCTAGTCATCAATTGATCTTGTACCTACTATAATAATCCATGCAGTTGTGTCACTCGACTCTCCATTGCTACTAGCCTCTCCTCCAAATCCTCGTCTCCCTTTGCCCTCTCCTCCTATTAAGGTGACATCACGTCCTCTAGCAATGAAATACTCAAGGATCACCTCTCCTCCTCCCCATCTACCTCCATTCGTTGGGCCTCTCCCTCCTCCTCCCCCTCTCCATCTCCTCTCTCCCCCTCTCCACCTGAACTTGAGAGCTCCTCCTCTATGATCTCCTCCTCTACTATGTCCTCTCCTACCTGTCATTATTCCCAATGCAAGATTCTCCTCTGCCTCACCATGTAAGCCTCCCCCACCATTGCATCCATCCTCTCCACTATAGGTACTCCTCTCATGAGCATCACCAGCTCCAGCCTATGGCCCCTCCACCACTTTGTATATCTAGGTGTGGCACCTGGGTCATCCACTCCTCCCTGTCTATCCAAGATCACCTCCTCTAAGTCTCTCCAAGTCGTCGTTGTCCTATGGGCTATCTACAATCCCCACAGCTCTGTCTCTTGTAACACCCTAGAAAATCTCTCTTTTTCCTTTGGAATGTCCTACATCATGCCGAATTGGCTTGTCACCCTGTCAAACCTGTATCCCTTAATAAAAAATGGATATCTCTTGATGATGTAGCACTAGGTGAACATATACCTATAGAACTCCCCATCCTCCTATTACGGTCTCCGAATGATCTCCCCATCATCCAACTCATCCATCAGCCACCTCCAAGGTGCCATGCTCTGCACCTCTTGATATCTCAACCCTAGCCTCCAACAAAACACCATAGGCTCATTCAAATCCCTTGTCATCTTCTCCTCGATCAGTCTGCCACACTAATGTGCTCCTAGGCCTGCACCTGTAATAGGGTGATATGGGACAAACTAACCCCTCACATGTAGCATATGATGTGCATATCTCTATATAATTGGGCTAGTACACATGGCCTCCATGCATATCATCGTGCCCGCTCCACAATCCCAATCATGACATTCCATACCTTCAAGCTGAAGAAACACTCACTCCTATTTGGTAGGAGCATTCCGCTAATCAGGCCACATAAGTAAAGTTCCAATTTATGCACCAGCTCCTTGCATCCATCCACATCTAATGCTCTTCCTCGTGTGGGAAAATATGTCCTCTCAAAATTTCTCTACAATAGCTCTAGCACGATCTATGAGCTTGATGTCAACATCCTGGGACTTCAGATCTGCAACCGCAATATCCTCCACATGTCCTCCAGTGGCATTGTGATCTCCCCTATCGGGAGGTGAAACATGCTTGTCTCGACACATAAAATTTACTTGCGTTTGGTCAATGTTACCTTGGAATTTCGCCTAAATCCCCTCCTATTTGCATTAATTAAATAATATCACATTTATTTAATTAATATCATCGATTTCCCTAAATCCTCTAAATTCCTAAGGTAATTAATTAATTGATTGATAACATTACCTTTTATCCCCATTCTTCTTTAAATTAAATAAATACTCTTATTTATTTTATTTAATCATTTTATCCCCCCACAAAAATAAAATAAAATATTTGATTCTTCAATTTCTTCTCTCTTGTTGTCACATCTCACATTATCCCCCATTAATCCCTAATCCTAACCCTAATCCCCCTACTAATGATGTGCACACACTTAATCCTTGATTAAGGGGTGTCATATCCTCCAACTTTTTCCACTTGCCTCATAATCATTTCTTCATTAACCCTAACCCCCACCTAATCCTTCCCTTAATCGCTTGAGCATTCTTAATCCCTTGATTAAGAAAGGGATAATATCCTTTCTATTTATTTCCCTCTACCATTTCCAATCAGCCTTAAAGGCTTTCTATTTTTGGAGAAGTAACCCCACATGGGTCACCTCTCCAAAGTACATCAAAGGAATTTAAAATTCCTTTTATTCCTCTCCATCTCATCATTTTGGAAGATGTGACAAGAAATTTCTTTATGAGGAAGATCTTTCCCATCCCCCTAGGTACTTGCAAAGTATCCATATTCCTCTCAAGCCTCCACATAGTGACACTTGTCATCATCTTAGGTCTTGAGAGGTCAACTCCGCTTCCTTTCCTCCCATGATGCCACTTGACATCACCACACAAGTTGAGATGTCTCAACTCTTCTCAACCATTGATCTTCAACTTTGAATCCTATCCCTTGATCCTATTCATCCCCTCATCAAATACTAAATACTTAGCCATTTTTCAAAATCCACAATGTTTTGAGAAAATTGATACTGTTGTGCTACCGAATTTTCGTGAGAACACACCAAAATTGATTGCACCAAGGAAATCTCCACATCGATATCGTCAACATATTGGGATTTCATCAAATTTTGAGTAGGTTTGAGTTCTTAGGACCTAATCTTGAGTGTTGTTTTGATTGTGTGTTTGTTGGGTTTTCATTGTGATTTCTCTTTGATTTAAAACACATTTTCACTTAACACACCAAGAAAGGAAAATATTTTTCTTAGCAAGATGAATCATGCCTACACATAGAATCCTAAAAATATTATGTACACACTTGCAAGAAGAGGGAGGGACATGTATGAGAATGAGAAAAGAATAAATGCTCCTAGGGAAAAGACCATCTTAGAGTGAAAAAGGTAATCACCTAATTAATTATTATTAGGTCGTATTTACATTAACATACTTAACTTTACTTAGGCCATGTGTTTTTTTTATCTCAATTCATAGGATTAGGACACATGTCATGATCTATTTTATTCTCATCTAGGGTGGTATCCTCATCTTTATTACAAGGGTTTCATTGTATATTGTAATAATGATCATTTTTGTATCAAATGAAATATCAAACTTCATAAAAAAATTGTTATTTTTCTCTTGTGTTATAGGGTGTTTTGATTGAAAGTGATCTTTGGAGTGTTATGAGAGTTCAATCATCAAATCCAATATGGTAACAAAGCTTCAGATTTATAATTCTCTATCCTTTTTTTGAAAGATTCAGCCTTGAGCATTCAAATGGTGCATCCTAGAGACAAAATAACCTCACCATTGCACTCATAAAGCATAAAAACCCTAATATTGCATGTCCAAACACTAAAATCAAAGCTCAAAATAATTTGAGGCATTTTTTGGTGGGTTTTAGAATTAAAACACAAAACTTTGTACAATTGTACAAATCCATAGACCATGCTACATCGTAGGTCATATGATTGCATCGCCATTCATTGTACATGTTTTGTACAATAGGATGTAAATTTATCAATTTCTATGGCATATTTTTGGTGGTGTTTTCAAACCCTATAATACCTTTTTTTGTTTTCAACAAGTTTTTTATTTATGCATTTTTTAAACATAAGTGACATTTTTTATTTTTTCCATTTTCCTAAGGTTTCTACTATTGATTCCAAGGTAATATTTTTCTTGTTTCCACCTAAGCACACTTTACATCAGCTACTTTCCATCACTACTCTTCAACAATGCCACGATGACCATTGCAGCCCTTTGCAACCTAAAAATATTCTTTGAATAGTCATTGAAAAGTTGATTCTAAGATCTAAATAGTTAGTTAATCTTTTTATAAATACTTTATCAAGCACCTATTATTTCAATCAAAAGTCAAGTTTTCTATTTTGGTTTAGTTTAAAAAAAAATTGGAGTGAGAGGATTATTTTCTTGAATTATGAGGGGTGTATTGTTGTTTCTCCTTCTAATTTCTATGATTTTAAGTATACATCATGGATCAAACCCAAAATTCTCCACTCACCCCATAAAATTATTATGGGTGGAACAAATAAATGGAGAGAAATCTAAAGAAATTGGGATTATACCAAGTTACCATAGGTACAAAACTTGAACCAACAAATACTACAAATGAGAGAAAATGGTATAACAAGTGTGATGAATCCTATGACACTTTGTGTATGTCCATTTCTCTTAATCTCCTTTTTCATATTAATTCTTTCACTACACAAAATCAAATATGGACCTAGCTAAAGAACTTATTTGGGAAGCAAGATACTTTGAGAGGTTGTTAGTTTGATAATAAAATTGTTGGTTTGAATTCTATAAAATCCGATAGCTTCCTTGACTTCTTCACCAAACTCAAATCACTCAAATTGCAGCTGAAATAGTGTGGTATTGAGAAACAAGTCCCCCACTTGATTCTTTCCATCCTTACCACACTTGTGATTACTCAATTTTTATTTTTACATTTTATCCTACTAAAGATACTCTAAATACTGTATTTATAATGCTTTGATGATTTTTCTTGATCGCTCACTAGGGAGTAGGAAAAGCTAGTATAAATGGGTACATTGGAATCTTCTAAACCATAAGCTCTTATTGTTAATCAAAACACAAAATATTAAAAATGCTTCCAATAGAAAATGAAACAAATAGAAAAACAAGGATTTCGACAACAATGATCAAACAAAGGAATAGTCATCACAAACTACTCTTGATTCCTCTTCACCTTTTAAGTTGAAATAATATAGGAAGAAGAGACTTAATTGTGTATATAACACAAAATATAAAGACATGATGAGAACCAGTGTTATACAAAATAGATTAAAGAGTTGAAACACTTTCTTCATAAATCCAATTACCTTCATCTATGTTATCTAGTGCATCCTCTAATTCAATATAATCTTTGCCTACACAATCAAGGATAGCTAGAGTAGAAAATGGGACAAAAAAGATGAAAATAAATGTACTCTTTGCTTCTACTAGTCTTCAGTTAGGGAGATGTCTTCTTGACTTGAGAGCCTCACATCATAGGGTATGTTCTCTTTATTTGAGCCGTTTACTTTACCACACATATTGATTGTAAACAAAACATACATGAGTTTTTGTGGGAAATTATATATTAAAATAGGAGATGGAACTTTCAACAATGTACTTTGTGTTCTTTCATTATCAACCAATCTCTTTTCTATCTATCAAATTACACATAGTGGTGTAAAGAATATTGTTGAATTCACACTAAATTCAATCCTTATTCAAGACTTGTAGAGTAATGAAATTGTTGTTGTTGGCATGGCCAATCATGCATCTCAGTTGTATATCTTTTCTTATTTTCCTCCAAATGATCTTGCAATTCCTTCGACTATTATATACACTCATGAATCTAGAGTGGATTACATTCCTGAGAAGAATTTTGGTCACTTGAACCTTTGTATTCTTCCATCCACTTTGATTCTTGAGACTTGTGTTGATCTTCCATCTCCTCTACCTACTACTTCTTTAGATATCAGTTTAGTTTAGTAGGATGTTTATTATCTTTCAAATTCAACTTTATGGAATGATTTTGTGACAAGCATCATAGATTTGTTTGCAAAGTCACATTAAAAATATTAAGGACACTCTTGAGGATATTCACTTCCTGTTTGATGATAATTCTAACACACCTAGATTATCACATTAGCATTGTCTTTGGATATTGTTCTTTGTGATTATTCACATTCAATTTTGAGATATATTTTACTTTATGTGATATCTTTTGATTCAAACATGTGGAAACTTGAGTAGTTCTCAAAGGCACAAATTGTGACACTTTTTTCTTCACCTCCCTTGAGGGAGTTTCATCCACATCCACCATTGGATCTATTTCTTCCTAAGCAGAGGAACATTGTTTATAATTTTTAAGTCATCTTCAACATTCTTCTTCCACCATTCACCTTTGGCACGAGAGTTACTTCTTTGTAGGGGGATACATAGTTTCTTATCTTCTCTCCTATGGGAGGGATCTTTATTGTACATTTGTGACAGAAGCGATACTTGAGGGATCATGTTGAGTCATCATTTCTTCTATTACATGTATATATTTGTTTACTTTTTTCTTTCTTTTGAAGAGGAGTTTTTTCCATGAGGTTTTCTCTTCTTTTTTAACCAAAAGGTTGTATTCCTATATATATTTATATTAATATTAAAATATGTACAAGATTTAAAATTTTCATGGCTCTCAATAGTCAATAACTATCCCCTGATCCCTCCAACATTACAAACAACATTTGAGAATGTCAATGTTTGGCCCAAAATCCTAGAATCTACAGTATGATTTTGATGCCAAGAAAAATTCAACCAAGGCCTATTTTGATCATTACATTAGCAAGTATATTTATAAAGCAGTCAAAATATGAGAGGCTTTCCATATGCAAAATTCTAATAGAGCCAAAAAATAAAGATTTCATTCCTTCATCTGGTCTACTTGAACATCATTTTCATCTTGATGTTCATGCAAGTTGCCCACCATAGACTGCACAAGAGGTAGAGCATTCAGGTTGAATCCCATAGCATTGCGACCGCGAGGAGAAACACTATTTTCATCTGCAACCACTAATGGAGTTGGCATTGTGGGATCATGATCATGCGTGAGCAGCACCATAATTGCATTCACCCTTACTCTTATCCTTTTTGCTAACTCATAATCAACCTCCCCTACATATCTATTTAAATCTTTCTACAAATGAATTGAATTTTGTAGCTCCAAAGTTTTCTTAATTGCATGATACACTGAAACAAAAGTGTTCCTATGTGATAGAAAATGTCAAGGAAACAAACCTTCGACATATCCCTGTCCCTTCCATAGATCATAATTTTGACATGCCTTTAGTAGAGTATCATTCTATAAATACACCTCCTTCACAACTTTGTTCATGATAAGCTCTACTAACCGAGAACACTAAAGAAAATCAAGCATGTTTGAGATAAAAATAGACATAATTTGAGAAGGGAATATTAAGCGCCTAGCCTTTGGCTCGAGGATTTCAGCTCCTATAACCCTTTTGATGCATTTTTTAAACTGTGTGCAATGACCCTTAAACACTAGCTGAAACTCTACATCCTCAATGGCCTCCATGAATGGCAACTCCCAGTCGTTCATCAGTATGGTAGCCCTATAATTACGCAGATGGGGCTTTCTCTTTTTCTCTAGATATGAGAGATTTATTTGTTTGTACATGGGTGTCTCATCAGTCCTTGTAGCCAAGACCCATCCATGCATTCATCATCAATGATTTTTGTATTTTATATTACTCCCCAAGCTGCACTTAAGGGGGAATATTAGAGTGAAAAAGGAAATCACATAATTAATTGTTATTAGATCATATTCACACTAGCATACATAAGCTTAATTAGGTCATGTGTTTTTTATATCAATTCATAGGCTTATAAGACATGTCATGATCTAATTATATGCTTTCCTAGGGTTTCATCCTTGTCTAGATAACAAGTGTATCATTGTATGCTATAATAATAATCATTTTTACATTGAATGAAATCACATGCTTCATAAAAAATAAATTGCTTTTGTCTTGTGTGATAGGGTGTTTTGTTACAAGTGATCTTTGGGGTTTGTGGGAGTTCAATCATTAAATACAACAATCCCAACATAGTCATTGTTGATAGAACTACTAAAATGAATGTGAAGAGCCTAGATGAATTATGATAACTACTATCACCTAACAAAATGCAAATAGTTGCATATAAAAATGGAAAACCACCACAAAGTGATAAATTGTTGTCATCTAAGGAACTTCAACCACTAGCTATCACAACAAAAAAGGATGCATATAAATTTTATGGTAAAGAGCAATCACATGCCCAAAGCAAAAATATGTGTTACCAATAGGGAATAACAATAATTTCCACATGGAAAAACATTTCCCTCCCTTTTAACTATTGATTCAACTTTCTCTTTACAACCTAAACCTTTTATCACCAAATACACACTTCACATGGTACTTTATACTCTTGTGCATCTATTGTAGTATCAAACCACTTAATCAACATGCCCTTGCCATTCTACCATTCATGCAACATTGTTATAGGCTTCAATGAAGTCTCAAGGAACACCTATAGAATTGCTACATGCATTCTTATTAGTAACTATAAAAAAATATGGATATAGAGTGAATCATATCACTTCTAATATCATTGGGGGTGAATTCTACAAAAATATAAACAATTATGGTATTTGTTGCAAGTGAATGTGCAGCCCCGCAAAACATTAGCAATTTGTTACAAGTGACTTACAACCTTGCTAAAAGTGTCAAATAAGCTTGCTACAAGTGAACTTGCATTATGACCACATTAATTTAATGGATACTTGGAAATTATATACCACGATCTTAATGCAAGTTGCAATTCTAGAGACAAGTACAACCCATTTCCCCTTTTGATTCATAAGTACCATGTGTTTTTTAAAACTTTATTTCTAAGTACTCAATATATATATATATACATATATATGTATGTATATATAAATACATATATATATACATATACATATATATATGTATGTATATATATATATGTATGTATATATATATATATATATATGTATATGCATACATATGTATATGTATATGTATATGTGTATATATATATGCATTTCCTATGTGAACAAGTACTTAGAAATAAAGTTTCAAAAATGTCATGATACTTGTGAGTTGAAAAGGGAAATGGGTTGCACTTGTCTCTAGAATCACAATTTGTATTGAGATGGTGGCATATACTTGTCAAAAATGATTCATAAGTGGATCAATTTAGTTAAAATAATGTGTGCATGTATGTATGTATGTATGTATGTATGAAATCTAATATTCTTAGTTGTCAAATTACTTTATTTAATTATGTCTAGACCCTTGGAACAAGTTTAAAAATCCATTTTTTAAAACTTTTAGTTTATTTAGAATGGGTTCCATGTGGACTAATTTTTTGATTACATGGGATGCCTTCATTATTTCTTCCTTATTTAGAGGAAACTACATAAGTTTAAAGAGTTATTTTGATTTTTTGACTCAAAGAACCATTGTTTGAATATAATTTATGGATTTGATTGTGTCATTTTTTTTATCAATGTTTCAAATCACACTACATGATCAATCACCATGATGAAAGAGAACCATTTTTCTTGTCTTGATAGAGTTACTTTTTGGTTGACACAATATGTATACTTGTTATTTCCTACTAATTAATGCAACTCCATACATCAATGCATCTTTGGCCAAGGATCTTTGGAAACTAAGAATGGTAAAACTAAGGATAGTTATGAAAACCTCCTCCTTCAAGTGAAGAAGCTCATAAAACTTGAAATTTCTTACATTAACACCATCATGGATGCCAATTTAAGTTGGAAGATCAAGTCATAAGGCATTAGGCTCAATTAGTTGGAGAATTTTGTAAGGTTAGTAAATGAGCTTCAACTTGTGATGGTGATTGTGAAACCTTTGATTGTCTCAATGACCCTAAACACAGTTACCAACCTGAAAGGATTGGATGTGTCAATCATGAAGTGAATTGAATTTACATAATGACTCCAATCATCTCAAATGAAACCAATTGTGACTTATTTGGATTTATAGTAGAAATTATAGTTTCATAATGCACCAAAGATTGAAATCTATTACAAAATTTAAAAGGTGAGTGTTACAAAAACATTAGTAGCTTAATTATAGGTATGTTAAATGAAACACAAATGTGTGTCTTGTGCTTATTCTTCATATAATAAATGTGGAGAGCATGGAGTAAGTTTAAATAACAGCATTAATCAATCCATTATTCTACATGCAAATAGATGTTTTGTGTTTGTTCTTCTAATAAGAAATGTGGAGATAATGGACTAAGTTTGATTAACAACCTTAATCAATCCACTAATCTAAAAATAAAAGGAAGTGGAGAAGTGCAATTAACGTCCCCAAAGACTCTACAATGATTGGAAAGAGTGGTAAGAGTGAATTAAAATCTAAAATGATAGTTTCCAACATTCTAAAATTGACTCCAAACATGTTTGAGTAACAATTCTATAGTTTGTAGGAAGCATCAATGGTATTGGAGCATGGCACAAAGATAGCCATTTTGGAAAATAAATAAATATACAATCATATTATTATTTAGTGTTGGGAAAACTACTAATGGTTGAAATGGATTCCCATGGTTGAGAAGACATTAGTAGTGGTTTATATAATCCATGCTTTTTATCAAAAGGTTCAACTTGAGTGAACATACAACACTAATGAATGCATTACTCGACCTAATTCAACATAGAAGGAAAATAAAATTGTCATTAAGGTATTACAAGGTCTTTTGGAAAATAAAATATCCAACATAGGAGGATGAGTTAGCTTTCTTTATAAAAAGTTGATGAGGTCAGCATGTGGTAACACAAATGTGAGAGAACTTATAAAACATCATGTCCAAAACATTATAGTCAAAGATATTTATTTTTTCATTGTTGCATGTAATAAAGCTTATGTATTCAAGCTAAATTGAGTGGCAATAGAGAATAAATTTCCACTCATCATATGGTACACATTGTGTATCCAAAATGCTAAGTAAACAAGGAGGATGACTAAGAATATTTTCCACTTTGTTTGTGATGACACTGTTATATTTAATCACCGATGATATTGTTGAATGTATGATGCCCACTTTAAAGGCCAAATTTCTTCATCCTTACATTAAATTTTCAAAAATTGAAGTGCTTGGAGGTTAGTATGTAAAATCATCTCCTTATTAATAAGATAATACCACGATTCCTTCAATGCTTTGATCAAGGTATAAAGTCCCTTATCATAGGAGCTATCATTGAGTGTAGCTTGTGATAATGTTTTAGAATGATATGTCACTTGATTTACTCCTTGTATTTCTTCCTAAACCTTGGCTCCCTTGCTACTCATCAAAGTAATAAGTTGTATTCCTTTAAACTTTGGGATTTTGGAGTATTTTTTTAAGTCATTTAGGATGGGAAGTTCTCACTAGGTATTTTAATTTTTATATAGCCATGGGGGTGATATTGGTAGTGAAGTTGAATAAGTCAATGTGGTTTAAAAATTGTCATTTAACCCATTCTAGAATATTGTGGGAAAGGGGAATTTTTTTAGGCTTGTCAAATACTTAAAGAAATGAGATGTTTTTGGTGAAATCAAATTTTCAAAAGTCAAAATATTTTTTTGCAAAACCTAAAATAATCAGTGTTTGGTAGTTGAGATACCTTTGGTTCAAATATACAGGTCAAGTGGTCACAATTGAAATATTGTACCCAACACCTAATATAGCTACAAAAAAAATGTATGTGGCTTCATCCCTATAAATTTCCAAGGAGAAATAAAAACATTTTCATTTGCATTCGCTTCGTTATATTTTTTTTATTATATGGGAAAAATAGGTTTTGAAGGGACCTAAAACCCTTTATATCAAGCTACATCAAAATGCTACTAAGCAAAGAAAAAAATATTTAAAGCACTAGCAACAACCAACAACCAACAAACAACAAGAAAATAGGGAAACAACAGAGCTAAAATAGACAAAACACAAGAGTATTACTTCATATTTTTCAAAGTATTGGCCACCTCAATCTCCTAATTGTAGTTTAAGTTAACCATTTCCATCAATTCCTATTTTTCTTCTTCAAAATACTTCCTCAAACTACCCCTCATCCTTGTGCATGGGCCTTTAACCTCCTCTTTGACACTCTTCTTACCCTTCCCCTTGGAAGTCTGACCCTTCTCATGCATCTCTGCAAAGTAGATTTGATCCTCTCGAAGTTGGTTGATTTGTTCTAGAAGTACCTTGAGAGAATCCACATTGTTTTTTACTAACATATGACTAATCCGCAAGCGCTTCTTAATATCCTCATTAGTTTCCTTGATATTTCCCTCCAACTTACAAAGGAGGCTTTCACAATCAGCTTTGAAATAAATAAAAAAGAGCATTCCCAATCCACCATCCTCTCTATGAGAAAATCCGAAGAAGTCCATTTTGGCTAATTAGCCAAATTCTCCTTAAGCTCTTGATTTTAATGTTCAACTTATTAAACTCCTTAATCACCCATTTGGTAAGTTTGAAGTTACATGTGGTGCTAGTTCTAGCCATGTCTAGTAGCTCCAACATAGGGGTGTTATCTTCCTCGAGATAGGAGAAATCCTCAAAAAGAGGATGAACATTTGTTGTTTTTGGTTTTTCCAAGGTCAAATTCTTACCCATAGCTTCCCTCTCACCCTTATCAGCCATGGCATCCTCAATAACCTTGTCTCCCTCTTTGTTGGCATCTTAAGGAGGTGTTGTTGGGCAGGAGAATCTTCCACAACTAAGGCATTATCTGCAGTGTCCTTCACCTATTATGGTTCCTCTTGCTCACCCTTTATGCACCCTTTTGACTCCGACCTATGCATCTTAGCCAATCTCTTAGAATACCTCCAATGAAGCCCCAAATCCACAAAGTTCTCCACGTGAATCGAATGCTCTTCCTCATCCTTCCCAAAATCTTCTAAGTCTGGACCATGCAACTCAACCTTCTTTTTGGTTGCTCGTCGTTGAGGCCCAACCTTATTTAGTGTAGAATCATCCTTTCCAGAAAATGGCCCACCAAAATCCTCCCATGAATGATCAGTTTCTTGGTGGTACCCTTCTTCTTCAGAATTCCCTTCTCCCTTTTTTTAGTGGGAGAGTCATCAAGGGATGAGGATACTGCAATAGTATTTTCTTCATCCACCTTCCACTCGTCATCCCTATTGCCTTCAAAATTTGAGTCAATAGAATAGGAATTAGAACTAATGGTTTTCTCTTTTCCCTTGACAAACTTGGCCATATTGTTAGCTCACATGCTCAATGATGAGAAAGATGATCCCTTCATAGAGCACAGGAGTCCTACGATTCTTGCTATTATAAGAAATTTTAATTTCTTTCTAAGAAAGTTTCATTGATAGGACAAATATTTTTTATGTGAATCCAATGTGTCTTGTACCTCTCTACTCTCACATTATTTAATGTAACTTTCACATACCAATGAGTATATCAAAAGGACAAGCTTCTTCCACATACCGATAAGTATATCCGAAGGGAAAACATATTGAGAGCTTTGATATATCAATATATAAAAAATGCAACCTCTTGGAGTGTTAAGAAAGCAATCCATTTCCACTTAACAACAAAAACTATAAGGTGTTTTGAATTGTATTATCTCTGAGCATTATCGATGGAACCTAACTCAAACATTTGTAATTTGTAATCATGTCCAAATCATATGCCAATTGTATGTCATTTTTACAAATTAATGTTAGCAACAAATAAGAATACAATATAATATTCTAATGTTGGCATCAATACAAGCCTTTATTTATATAATTTTGCAACCAACACAAGATGTTGTCATAAGAAACAAATAGGTTAAAAGATCAACTACAAGAATAGGCACCTAATGCCTCAACAAAGAAGAAAGATGTCATTGACAATAATGTTCCTTCTTTGAGAAATTCAACTCAAAAATAAAATAATGACAAAAATTATTTGAAGAAAAGTGATAAGCTCCTTATTGTGTCACATAAAAGTGTTGTAGAGAAGAAATGTGTTTTTCTTCATTCTTAAAGAAATTTTGAGTCTTCTCATGTGCCACAAAACAATACTGGGTTGCATAACTTTTGCATACGGTGTTTGTTTTTCAACAACTTTATATCGTCAAAAAGATGGTTCCGAGCTCAATCCAAATCTACAAATATTTTTTCTAGATTCTTCTCCTAATTTATTCTACAAGTCATTGAAGTCATACTTGCTATTTCCACTTTGGAGGGCATAACTTTTGCCTCTATTATCAGTTTTTTGTGATTCAAGCGGCATCAAAAAGCTGATTATGTCCTCTACACAAATCTAAGGTTATTTTTTATTCATGGAAGCATATGTGAATATTAATCCTTGCATGAAACAATTCCTTTTTGCATGCTTCATGTTTTCATTTTCTCTTTGATTTTTGCATGTTTTGCATGTTCTCTTTTTACAATCTTGGGGTATTGTAATAAATGAAAGTTTTAATAAAGTTCCATCAGAGGGACTTTTGCATAATAATTGTATTAGAGTTTAGTTGCATGGAATGCACTTTGATCCCATCTTCATATTGATGACAACTCGCATGAGTTGTATCTCGATTTTGTAGTTTCTTTTGGCCATAATCTTGCTTATAACTTGACACATTTTGGTTCATATCAATTCATTTATCAGAGTGAGATCCTATGGTTAATGATGATGAATCACATCAGATTCTCATCAGGTCACATCTCACTTTAAGGGTCATTCATCCTATGGCTAATGTTCCAAAATCTTCATGGTACTTGCTCCTATGGATCAAGATACACATAGCTTCCAGATTCTTTCATCTTCTATTTCCCTCTTATGGGGGGCATTTATAATGTATCTATGTGATGGATGGTGTACTTGGGGGGTCTCATGGAATCCTCTATCTTTCATCACTTGATTGCATTCTCTTTTTGGGGAGGATTTTTGTCCCACTATGTTTCTCTTTTTCCCTTTTATGATATTTCTTTTGCATTGCATATGTACATGGGTACCAACATGACCTTGTAGTTGGGACCCATTCATGATTTCATGCATCCATCCTTGCATTATTTGCATGTTTCTTATTCTCCCTAAGTTTCACTTAAGTGGGGTGTTGGTGTAATTAAATATTTAATTACATTTTATTAAGTTTACTTAGGTCCTAATTAGGTTTTCCTTTTAGGGTTTTTCATCTTTCTCTATAAAGTCAAGTTATCTCATGTAATTCATTATTCCCAATAATATTATTTGCATCATTTTATGCAAATTTCTCTTGCATGTTTTATTTTCTCCTTATCCAAGGCTAATCACAGGTTTTGCAAGTGATCTTGGTTTTATTGAGCTTACTAGAAAATCTAACAGGGTCTAAATTAAAAAGTGTGTTGTCAAAACCAATCATGGATATATTACCTTCTAGTCATCTCATTGTTGAATCACCATATGGTGTTTGTGTCTAAGAGGCAATAAAACCCAACAAACATCACCTTGTTCTAGGATATACCGGTGTTATAAATTTTCATATACCAAAATATTCCAAAGCTATCAAATTTGTGTTTGGAGGTATTCAAAACAACAATCAAGTTAAGTCTTCACTAGTTGGTCAACAACATGAATAGACAAGTTGTTATTTCATTCAAAATCAACTTGAACTTAAACCCATCAAATCTAAACATGTTTTCATTGTGGATGTCAAGAACATAGCTTCCATTATTGTTTTGATCCACATCCTTGTCTATCATGTGGTCAACACACACATTCAACAAAGTAATGTTATGTCAAAGATACAACTACAAAATTAATCAGGTATATACATTTCGAATGGAAAGATCATTTCATATGACAAAGTGAGACTTTCCTTTTGTCAAATTTGTATAGGAGAGTCTTGTGATGTGGGAAAAATTGATCTAAAGTCTAAATCACACTTTCTCCTACATCATATTAGGAAGGAACTAAAAATAATCGCATACACCCACTTGGCTACTAACCTCAATGGAAGAGGAAGAATTGTGGATCAGGGTTTTGGTTCTTTCTTTGGGGGAGATTGATGTTGATTGATTGATTAATAATTAACTTGATTTGATAATGCAAATTTGTACCTAAGTCAATTATGAAGCTACGATAAACTAATATAATTACAAAAAATATATAGAACTGAAACACATGAATGAATTACAAAATAGCAAAGTGCAGATACAGAGGAACCTAACATATAAATTGGGGCTCAAATTGGCTAGATAGGGGTGGTGACGCCCTAGACCAAGAAGTGTAGATCTCAAGAATCATAAATCAAATCTAAGATGGTCTTAGTCTATAGGTTCTTCCTTTTTGGACTCAGCTTCGGAACTTTGTCTATTGATAATTAATTCCACTTGCCCTAATTTGTTGACATAGGAGGCTTGAATGTTAGATCTTTCAATTAGGTCTTCAAACTTCTCCCAAATCTACTTCAGATTTGCCACTTGCACACAAGAGAGGGGAGAAAGGGTTGTGTCATATAGGGGCTTGCCTAAGTCAAACCTCATTTTGGAGTTTCCACCTCCACAACGACTATGATGATGTAAAGAGTGCTTACCCTCAGTTGGGCAGAAACAAATGGATAAAAAAAGTGAAAAATTGACAAGTGTTGCAACTTACTACTCATATTTGCTTTCTTTGATGAATTGAAGTCATTGTACTCATCTCATACAAGGATAATTGGATGATTGATTGAATTTATTACAAGTGTTAGTACTCAAAAAACAAATGAACATAAAATATGAACAAACTCACATATAAACTTGATGCATTACAAATATGAATCTTGATTGATAATAATTATTGTAAACTCTACTTATTATGCTCAATTGTGATCTCCAATTGCTAGCATTGCATTAGATTTCTTAGTATTTCAAATGGTGAAAATGACTTGTATTTATATGTAATTATTTGTTTTCTTGTAAAATTAATTATCAAAAGCCGACAAATGAATTTAAATTTGTAAATGTTAAAATGTCAACTATAAAAATTTTAATTGGGCCAAAGCAAGCTGGATAAGGGTAGTAGTGCCCTAATCCAGACCTATTTTGGTTCTTTTAGTGTAAAATAAATATTAAATGATAAAATTCCCAATCTAATTCTGATTTCCAAAAAATGACCACAAAATAGGCAATTTAAGAGCAAAATTAGATCCAAGCAAATAGGGGTAGCTAAACCTAGTGTGAAATTATCAGGGGTGACAATTTAAGACGCTACAAGTCTAATCCACCATTTTAGATGATGACCCATCTACTCTTGATGTGGATGTTGTTGTCAATCCAATTGATAATAAACTCAACATTACATATATTGTTGAGCTTGTCTACTCTTGATGTGCATGTTATTGATGATCTAAGCATTATTGATACTTGTACTAGTGTGCAACAACCTATTGAGAAATTTATGGAGTTGTACTCAATTTCCACATAAGATAATTATGCTCTCAATCTCTTTGGTGTTGATAAGAGCAATGGTTTTTTGTACCTGTGATTTCCCATTGGGATATTGATAATGAACATACCTAGACTACCAGATATGTAGCTCAGTATAGATTATTTCAGGCTGTGGATATTGCATTTTTTATCATAATTTTGCATTTTAGTTGTAAGTTGAAAACATGAAAGGGAAGCTAAGAAAATCTTCCCATTAAATTGAAAACCCAAAAGGGCAGTTAATGGAGACTCATGGTGAAAACCTGAGGGAATCATTGAGTTGTGCATCTCTATACATGTTCATGTTCTCTTTCCAAGGGCCTTTGTAGTAGCTCTCCACTCTCATTTTATGAGGACATCAAAATTCATATTTTGAGTTCTTCAAGCATGCTACTTGGAGAAACATCAATATTTCAAGTTCTTCAAGCATGGTACTTAGAGAAACACCAAGATTTAAAGTTCTTCAAGAATGGTACTTGGAAACTTCTCAAATTATCTATTATGGATTTGTCATTATATCATATTGGTATAGCATCTTAGCAAGTAATGTTCAAATCAACACTTGAACACCTAAGATTGTACACTTCAATTTAGTTTTTTATCACTATGCATGGAGTGAGATCATCACATACCTTCTTTTCGCATGGTATTTCTTGCCATGCGAACATTTTCTATATCAATATTACAAACAAGTGGTTCACATTTTTGACATGATAGAAAGTCAAGTCATTTAGTGCATGCTTCAACACACTTTCAGGTTACTCACAGGTGAAATCAACTAGGGTCATCCAATCTCCAAGTCACATATTGTAGCTAGCACACTTTTGGACTACCCATTGACACCATCATTCTAGGTTCTCCAATTTTCACTCACGGAAGTGATAAAGACAAAAGTTGGACAACCTTCATCTACAAATTTCCTCACTCAAAATAAATGGTGGTGAATTTTTTCACAAAAAATGGTTGTGGTATTCCCTCAAAATGGGATATAACATTGTGGAAAGTTGACTAAACTTGAGAAAACAAACTCGAATTTGAATTCCAAGTCCTTGGAAAACTACAAAAGGGAATCGTTTAGGCAAAACCTTTTGTAGAACACTAGAGCTTTGTATCAAGAAAAAGAGGCACCATAAACAAGTTGCTTAATTTGCAACACAAATAATGGTACTACCACAACCCCTATGAACTAAGACGAAGATGTAACAATAATATACATAATCCTTGAAGTAGTAGGATAATAATTTATATTTTACATTTTCTAGTTGCACTAGAAGCTAAACAATCATCTAGAAGATAGATGAAATGAATAATCATTTTCATATTGTAAAATATATAAGCTTTAATTGAATGGATTAATCTTTCATTGAATAGTTTTCCTAATTTTTCAAGTCATGTTCATTCGTCATTATTTTCTTGTATTACATTCTCAACCCAGTAACAAAAAAGGAAATATGTCCTTTGTGGAATCAAGAGGAACTCCAAGAGGGTTAATTACCCTATGGACCCAAATTTATTGTTGGTTCTATGGTAGCAAGTTTTGATCATCACTTTCAAGTTCTAATATACTAACTCAAATTCTAAGAGTGGTTACTAATGTTTATGCTATTACCACCATTTAAGGGGAAATAAAAAAGATATTTTTGAGTAGATAAGTTTAGTTGGATAGAATTGGAAAGATAGTAAATGGATGATTGCACAAGATTTTAATATGACCCTGAATCCTAGTGACAAAAGGGGTTACAAGGTTACATAGAAAGAATGGTAGATCCAAATGAGTTCATAGTTGGCTAGAGTTTTATGGACTCAAAATTGAAGGGGACTAAATTTAATTGGAAAAACAAGTAATTGAGCCTTCACTATATCCAGTATAAGGTGGATAGAGTGTTTATTTCTCCCTTATAGTGCATAGGAAAAATCACACCTTGTTTATCAACTTTGCTAAGGATAGATTCTAATAATAATCCCTTGTTTTGAACCTTTCTTTATAAAATTGCATCAAAATGAGTAAATTTCACTCCAAACATATGTGGATTGAACATCCCATATTGGTGGAGAAAATTGAAGAGTAGTGAGATATATCTATGGAACTTGTATGTATAGGTTGACTCATAGGCTAAAAATAGTGAAAATGGTGAGTGAAAACATGAAGACTTAGAATAGAGATATTTTTGATAGCATTTTTAATTAGAAAATGAAGATTGAGACTTATTTACAATTGGAAAATGATGAAATGCAAGAGAAAGGAAACAAGGAACATCTATTGATAAAGGAAAGTGAGATTCTTGTGGATGATCATAACTTTTTAGCTAAAGAGGAAACATTTTTCCAAAAGAAATCAAGATTGGTTTAGTTGAAAGGAGAGCATATAAATGCATATAAAGAAGATACCTCAACCTTTAGACACCATACACTCTTAAGATCATGGAGATAGTGACTAAACAAGGGGAAATAATCCTAGATGAAAATGAGTTCAAGGAGGGAATCCATCATTTTCAGCATTTGTTAGCTCAAGAAAGTCAAAGAAGATTTGGAAGCTTTGATTAGAATTCTAAAAACATCAATAATATTATAATGCTAGCAGTGAAAAAAGAACCCAATGCCCCTTTGTATGAAGAAGAAATCACGAGTGCATTCTTCTCTATGGCAAGGGATAAAGCTTTTGAACCAAATGGATTTCCTACTATCTTTTTCTAAATGTTTTGGGAGATCATCAAGAAAGATCTTATAGTTGTTCAAGAGTCCTAAAGTAGAGGTATAATTCTTAGAGAAATGAATAATAGCTTCTTGGCATTAATAAATAAGAAAAAAGATGCTAGTAATTACAAGGATTACATTCCAATTAGTCACTATAATATAATTTATCAAATTATCACCAAGGCTATCTCTTTGAAATTGATCAAATTACTTCCAGTAATTATCTCAAATCATCAAGAAAGTTTTGTTAAATGAAGACAAATTCTGGATGGAATTATAACTACTATGAAACCATTCATTTAGTTGAAAAGGGTAAGAGAAGTAGGATGGTGATTAAGTTGGATATGAATAAGGCCTATGATAAAGTCTTGTGGCATTTCCTAAATGAAGTATGAAAAATTTGGATTCTCGATGCGATGTAGGAAATGGATTATGAATTGCATCTCATCCCTTATGAACTCAATGTTGCTAAATGGTATCCCTGCTATGTAGTTTGGATGTACAAGAGGTATAATGTTGGAGCAGCCAAGATCTATTGCAAATCAAAAACACTTCAACAAACAAGAATATGCAAGACGAAAGAAATTATCATATGCATCAACATGTAAAATATACAAAAGAGTCGTGCATATAAAGGTATGAATAAGTAGGTGAGAAGGTGGAAGTGAAACTTTGACTACCTCTCCAACAATGAAACACATGTACAACTTTATGGACAAGTGTTGGGGAACTTGGTGAATCAACATGAGGTAAGCCAAAAAAATGAGATGTCTCCTATGTGAGCTTAAGAGTAGTGTAAATAGGATCCTTTTAAATAGGCTAAAAGCTAACTAGTTTGGTGATGACAGTTTTCACACTAGTAATCCCTCTTAAGTGATACTTAGAGAGAAAGTTAAACACTAAAAATATAAGTATTAGCAACAAGGCTTGATAAGGTACTCATGTACAAGTAAAGATCTCTCATAAACAAAGAAAAGGAGAAGACCTAATAGGGAAAAAAACTCCTTTCCAAAAGAGAGAAAGTGAAGGAAAGAAACCTTGTCAAAGATGTTCCATGAAGATGAACTCCTAAAGCATGTAGAAGTTCTAGACTCTATTGAAGATGAGCTTGATGGTGTCTATTGGAATCAACGAACCTTTGATGAATGTAGATCAAGATAAGATATACAAAACATTGCATGAATACACAGATGACACAAAGACATGAAGGCACAAAGGCAAAAATGCTATGAAGTTGAAGATGCAAATAGTATTATAAACAAGGAGCACAAAAACGTTGCACAAGTGACCTATGGTACACTACTAAAATATGTATGGTGCTCTATATAAATACCACAATCTCACAAATTATGATCAATTGAAAATTTAGAAGGTTGCTTCAATGCTCCATTGAAATTAAGGAAGCATTAGCATAACCATGTGATGATAACCCCCTTAATGTTAAGAAGGGAAAGGTATTGGTAGATCAACTGAAATGTGGCACATAAGTGTGCAAGAGAATATAGAAGCAACATTAAGTCCAATATGATGTACAAGCAACACTGAAAAGGGTGTGCAAAAATCAAGGCATACACAAATGAAGCAAGAATCATTAAGATTCATTTTTTTCTTGGAGGACACTCACTTGACAAAAGTGTGATGGAAAAAACTAAGGTACTACAACCCACCAAGACACTTTATAACATCGTGCAAGTACAAAAGAGATAATAGATGTGTGAAATTCCCCCCTAAAGAGAACAAAATCAACTTTGGCACTTTATATAAATGCATTTACAAACATATATTCTTGGAATTCTTACAAGGTTCCTTTAAAAATGACGATGAAACCCCCCTATTATTCAATACATGAATCCCCCCAATGATTTACAATGATGTGGCATTTTATATTAGTGCATTTATTATCTCCACAAAGTGGATTTGATGACATGTTTACAAATACTCAAAAAAGGCATATCTGAAATTATATTTCTAGAATACAATCAAAAAAACTAATTGCACCATTACATAGCGTTCAAAAAATTAAGGAAAGTTAAAAAAATGAGACCCAAAAAGGTGTCTGTACATGCCCAAAAGAACCCTCTAAAGTTCCAAAAACAAGAATTGTACATGGTGAGCTCTGAAAATCTGTGATTTAAAAAAAATTCCATACATCAAATTGGAAAATAAAACACACCATTAGATAAAGCACAAAAAAATAACTTGAATAAAAAAATTGCACCAAAAAACATGTATGTATGAACAAGAAACAAACTCATGAAGTTGAGCCACAAAATCAAACTACCCAATGTTGAGGGGTATATCCCCCTAGTGGCAACCTAATGGCTATTGAGTGGCTATGCCAATTCAGGTGGTGCTTGAGTGAAGCTAAGATGGTGGTGGTGGTGGTGGTGGTGGGGTGATGGGGTGGTGATGGTGGTGAGGTGGTAAGAGTTTTACTTTATTTTATTAAAAAAACTTTTTAAAATTATTTTATTTTATTTTAAATCGTTAAAAAAAATGTTGGTGGGGGTTTAACCCCTAACATAGCTCTCAAAGGGGCTATGGGTGGCAACTTCCCCCATTCCCCTCTTAAAGGAGTTTATGGGAATTGTGGGGTCCCTCATGTCACCTCCTTGCCATAGCAAAGGGTACTGAGTTATGAAGTACCCATGACCCCTATAAAAGTTTTAATTTTGCTTTAGAAAAAAAATTCAATGCTAGGTTGTACTATACAAGTGCCCAAAAAATACTTTTTATTTGATTTTTCAAAAATCAAAAAATAAAAAAATTGTTTTTTTTCTACAATACAATATAGGACTACAACAAAAAAAATTATCTCCACTACAACTACTCCAATTTTGGCAATTTAATAGTCATTTAGGAGTTTTTGGCCACTCCAAACACAATGGTACTACCTATTTGCCCCCAAAGTGCTCCAAAAAGATATATTCATCTATAGCAAAAGGTAAATTTTGAACAAAAAATTAGAAATAAATGCAAATGAAAACATAAACTTGCAAACCAAAAGTGCTATTTGAAGTTTTTGGACATTGTTGATGCAATGGAAGCATCAAAATCACGCTACAATGCTCCATTTGAAATTTGGGAAGGGATTTGCAAGGAGGCTCTGATACCATGTTGAAACAACCAAGACCTCTTGCAAAATAAAAAATGCTTCCACAAACAAGAATATGTATGATGAAAGTAACTATCATATGTATCAACAACAACATATAAAACATGGTGTTCTATTATCCCCTTTTTTGTTTATTATCATGACAAAAGCTCTAGGAAGAAGCATGATGGAAGACCAAAGGGAATTTAAAAGGTTTAGAAGTCACTTCTACTTTTTAAGCCTTAACTCATCAATAGTTTTTGTTGATGATAGTATTTTGTTGGAAATGTCCACTGTCAAGAAAGCTAAGTCCTTTGAGAGAGTTTTAAATCCTTCTAAAAAAATTTCTTTTCAAAAGATTAATTTGGATACAAGCATCTTAAATCCACACAGAAAATCCAGAAGATTTTCATCTTAAATACCCCTACTCAAAGGTAAAGAAGGATTGCAAAAATCCTGGGACATGAAGTTGGTTCTCTTCCTTCATTATCTTGGTATTCCTCTCTTTCTTGGTCAGATGTCATCTAGTCTATGGGACCTTTTAATTGATAGGTTTCATAGAAAATTGCTAGAAGGACTGCCTCCTCGGCCAAGCTAGTAAAATCCAATCCCTTAAAAGAATGCTTCAATCTATTCCTACCTATCTAATGTCAGCCTTTAAAAGACCTATGAAGATACATAGGGACATTGACTCCATCCAAAAGAGCTTTCTCTAGATAGGTGTTGAATAAAAAAGGGAGTTTCCCCTACTTGAGTGGAGCAAGCTATGTATTTCAAAGAAATAGGTGTGGACCTGAAGAAGAGTAGTATGATGAACCTGGCCCTTGGAGCTAAGCTAGGATGGAGAATATTTAAAGAAAGCTATAGGTTATGGGCTCAAATTTTATGGTTTAAATATCTTAACGATTTAGACCAGAACTATATTTGTATAGTTTTGGACCCATGCAAGGGTTCAATTTTATGAAACCATATTGTGGACAATAGAGAAGTTATTTGGAAAGGTGTTGGTGAACATATTTTTTCTTTATAAGATTAAATAAAAAATGACTCTATAATGCCCAAGAAGGACTAATCAATTCACAAAAGTTGGAGATATTACCATTGCATTGGTAATCTTCCTCTGAATTTTAAATAAGGTACAACTCCTTCTGATGTAATTTTGTTTTTTTGAAAATATATAAAATGGGGGTATGCTTTTGACCAGAAAGCAGGAAAGGAAAACTAACACCTATTCATAGCCATGAAATAGGTGCGAAGAAAAGTGCTTTAAAACTAAAGAAACTACTTCAATGTTGAAATGGACTGGAAAACAATTAATATCGTAGCTCACAGACTAGACTATCAATGCTTGCTGACTCGACTCAATACAATCTTAATCATTTGTTGCAAATAAATGAATTAAACACCACTGACCAACACATCCTCGTAGAGAAGGAATATCCAAATGTTCATCTAAGCTCACATACTTATTCATAAACATTAGTATCTAACTCACAATTTACTGCACACAGACAATAAACATTCACAACAATGAATTAAAACTGCAAAATTTGATCCTTCTATTATGATCGATTCTCACTCATGCATCACAGTGCAAGGGGGATCAACATGTTGGACCTTTGCAATATCAAAATAAGACATATTTATAGTTTTTAGAACATAACTATCATCAATCTTTGAAATAACTGAAAAATAACCGATTCTTGGAAGAATCAGAATAATCAAGTTTGAAATACTTCTAAAGACAAAACAAGAGAAACTTAAAGTCATCTACTGTTGAGTTGGTTGGGTATGTGAAGTGGTTCAAGTCTCTCCTTCTGGCAATATTTATTGAGCAGTTGCCACACGTAATTGGTAATTCTTCAAAGCCATCACAACAGTAGGAATTTTCGTCTGTTGCGGGATGGTTACATTCCTCATCCTCAACTGCCAAATGGCCTTAGCAATTCGAATTGGATACATTTTGCATGTGATGAGTACAGGGGAGTTCTCGTGCCATGATAATGTTGAATCAATTTTGGCTAGCCTCTTTAATGCCTCCTTATCAAATACATGTTCCCTTGAATAAGTTTCAATTGCTTTGAAGAAAGCATCCTTTAATTCCTCGAACGTGGCAGGCCCCTAATTATCACCTTTCATTATTGGACATCCGAAGTCAATAAATTCTTGGTGAAATTATTGTTCAAGCAACCACATTCATTTAGCAATCTCGTTTGTTCTGAGAAATTTGATCTTATAACTTCCAGTTTCCATGCTATACTTGTTTTCCACATGACAACCCGGGTATCTTCTTTAGATGAGACAATGTTCTCAAAAGCAACCTTTTCCATGCCTATTGCAATGATATCAATCAATTCATGATCAATTTGTAGCCAATGTGTTTCCTCCTACTTACAATTGACTAATTCAGATTTGATCGAAATCCTTAACACCACAAACTCATCATATACCTTTCATAACTTCTCAATCAAAGGAGGCCCCTTTTCTTTAATCTCAGGTATCCAATTTTGGACTACTTTCCCATAATAACTATCCTTTTGGATTCTACTCATCATAGCCTTCCCAGCAACTGAATTGAGATCAAAGGTAGGACTTGCTTGACTCAAAGGTTGAGAAGAGGGATTTTTTAGAGTCCTAAGGCAATTCGACAAAACCTCTATGGATTTTTTTAGCTCATGTTTATCTTGTTTATCTTTCTTTGTTCTCTCCACTAACCTTGAGGTTGTGACTTGGAAATTATGAATGTCTCCATCTCTATTAGGAGGGCCTAAATCTACTTTGGTCACACTATAGTATGTTGTAGTAACCTGGCTAGGATCCCTTTGTATAGAAGGTTGAGTAACTTCCATAATCAAATGTCTAGAAGTTTCTTCTTCCATTAACCTAGCAATAGTTTTCAATTTCTTTACCTTTGGTGTTCTTTGCAAAAAAATTCCTACTACATCCTCTTTTGGTAAAATGATAGGCATTGTCTTCCTTTTCCTTGAGAGGGAATTTTCTAACAAGATGGTGTAGATTGAGGAGCATCTAGATTTTGAGAAGTTTCAGGTGTGGAGAAATGAAGGGCTTTGTTGAGAAGGGGAGATCTCATTACATTGTGTGTGCTTGAAGGAGAAGAAATTGAAGCTTTACCTCTCTTCATATCTCCTTTTGGTCTACCTTGAGATTGCTCAGGTTGTTGAATGAGTTTCTAGGACTTCCCTATTGGCCTCATTTTCCTGATTCCTTTCCTCTAATTGTCGCTCAGCATCATCATCCCTTTGTTCTTCGACTATGACATTGGGAAGAGGACCTTCACCACACGTTCGTTATGATCCTTTACCCTTCTCGAGAGGATCATCCACATTTCCGCTATTTCTTGACAGAGACATGGTTTGTATTAGTGATGTTGATGCGGGAGACATTGTGCTTGCATGACTAGCACCAATTTGTTCTTGAACTCCTTTCTTCTCTTTTGATGGGGCTTTAATAGTTCCCCCTTTCTTTTTGGATAGCCAAACATGTGTACTTTTCAAGGCTGTTGAAGTTCTAACTCGAATATCTTCAATTTCTTCACTGTTCCAATGCACAGGTGGGAAAGGTTGTGTTTGTATCCACTAGACATAGGTTGGATCAATTAAATCAAAGTCTTCATCCTGTATTCCCTTTATGTTCCAACCCAACTTAAAGTTGAATATCTGTGTCAAGGAGAGCCTCATCCAATCCCTTTTCCTTCATTGTCAACCACACAATCTACCCAGAAATCCTTGAGGTGAGGTATATGATAATAACCGGGACCAAGGTAAAGATGATCCCTTACATAATTATTGTTGTCGAATGGGAACCTTCTCTCATAAGTGTCGAAGGAGAACTTTGCAATGTCTATTTTCAAGTTAAAGGCATTAGACTGAGACCTACATTCATAATATCCTAAACCAATTGGGAATGGAGTCCCAACCTTCTTTCTATCAGCGCACCTTGTTTACCTCTGCAACTTGACGACAAACTTCTATCAGAATGAATTTATCCTCAACATATCTGGGTAGCTTAAGAGGGAAATCATCAAATCAACCAATTCTTAGATAAGTAAATGTTTGAGACTGGATGAAAAGGCTACCATATTTGGTTACTAATTGGAAAGCTTCAGGAGACACCCTCTGACCTAGATCACCTTGTAATTCCCTGACCAATTTCATACTAAACACATCATTTACCCTTGAAAAATTCTTATATCTCATTTCAAGCTGCAAATCAGGGTAGTAGTCATAGATTTGTTCGTCGAAATCCTCCACAGGGTTTAAGCCAATCCAAGGCCTTGTGCAGGCCAAGACATAGAAAAGATAGGAAGACATGTAAAATGACCTATTAATAGCAAAACTTCTTATTGTGTCATCCAACCTGTCACTGATTACAGTGGCCCAGTCTAAATATTATTGACCAACACAAATAACCCGTACGAAGAAATACATCCATTCTTTGAAGTCATGAATGTTCATGCTCCCTTTAACCATATGCAATAGCACAATGATATCTAAAATTTCTTCTTTGAAATGTGATTTATGCATCTTCTTAGGGAGTAGTGATTTTCCTTTCTTAGGAGGGTCAAACCACTCCTTTGCGATGCAATTCTGATAATACCCCTTCTTTTATGAGAATTGACACTAAGATAGTAAAATTAAACTAGAAATATACCTCCCTCTCTGGTACCCTGAAACACCCACTGATGGTGGCTCTATCCAGGGTTACTAGCAAATTGTTACACTTGATGTGGATTTCTCTTGTTTCAAGATTATAACAAGATATACATTCTAACACAAGCTTCGGCATTGTATTGCTACAGGGAATGCAGCAGCCTGAAGAAGGCTACTTTCTACTACCCTTTGAGTAATGGGTCTCTTTTTGGTTCATGAATCCTTTCCCAAAAAGTATCCAAATTATGTCCTAACCTTGTATCACCTATTTCAGGCAAAGAACTATCTAGGCCAACCAAATGCTCATACCCCAAATATTTATATTTCACTTTCCCAAATATTCACCTCAAAAAGAATTCAACAGTGTTATGTTGCGGAAAACAATCTTCAGTTACCAAAAATTCCAAGAATGCTACTTGCCTTGGTAATATGCCACTTGTTTTTTTTTTTTTTAAACTCTAAAAGGTATCAGCATTTCGACCGGTAAGCCCCACCAGGAAATCGCCGCGCTTGGTCTTGCTTTTGTTATTGCCAGGTTAAGGTCCCGAGGAAAGGGGCCATTTGTTGAACTAGTCCTTTAGGGATGAGAGCAGCCGCCCACAAGCCACTCGCATTGGGCGAATCCGGACCTCAGATTCAAACACAAGACCTTGGGGAGCAAACCCAAGACTTAAGCCTCCCTGCGCTGATGTTGTGGGCTGCACTTTGTTTTGCTCGAGCTACTTCTTTTGGTATTAAAATTAATGCCGTTCGCTACCAAACAAAGTGCGGCTTTCCGAGAAAGAGGGAATGATTACATGTTCTAAATTGACACCCATAATTCAGCGCGATCGGTATTTATTTCATCCACTTCAGTACTAACAACATTTAATGTTTGACACATATGCCACTTGGTGCCAATATCAAACAACCTCGGTACACTCAATAAAGTCAGATATTTGAATGGCTTTTAAAAACTTAGTCAAAAACTGATGAAGTTAGAAAACTTTGGTCATACCTGACAAGATCATCTTTTATTTATATACCTCTTCTCAATAGGCTTCACTTTGGATGATGTCCCCAACAGTTCACCAAAATCAAGAGTGGTTCGAAAAGGGATGTCGGTTTTGATAGACTTTCTCAAAACCATGAAAACCCACCTAGTTTCAAAGATAGCCTTTTTGAAGAGAAACTTCTTGCAAGACAAATGAGTTATAGAACATGGTACGGTGGCCAAAGAGTATTCCCGACAAATTGTTTGAAAGACCAGCGCCAGAAAAATATAGTTCAAAAAGGAAGCAGAAGTCAATGGAGAATTAAGTTATGAATATAAAAGGTCGCTTGAAGAACCGACAAAGTTCAGAAAAACCGACCAAAGATCGGAAACGCTTACATAGGATAGCAAGTTCTGAAACAAAAAGGATAACCGAAAATTCAAATACTTACAGCTAGACAAGCCAGGCAACAAAGGCATAAGATAGAGGAATTAGAGATTGCAGTAAAAGTTCTTTTGGGAAGATACTTGCATTGATCAGCTTGTGCTAGTTAACGACCCTTTTTTGGAATTTGATGAGAAGGATGAATGTCAAGATAAGACAGAGGAAGATAAAGTCTCTGATTATATTGAAAATTTGAAACCAATAGTGGAAGGAAAAATGGGAAAAGGTGGATTGGTATACTCAAGAACAATATCGAGGATGTCCAGATTATCTACTTGAGAAAGATGTTAAAATTAAGAAGGAAGTCAGATATCCATAGCAACAGAAAGAGGAAGATGTTAAGTGGAAGGAAGTCGAAGGTGGAATTATTAATTATATGGTGAGGGAATCAAGCTATATGACTTATTGTGCGAAAATGGGAACGAAAGCAACATTTCCTGGGTAAAGAGTTTGGACATGTATGGTATTACAAAAGAATTAAACTGTGTGTATTTCTTTTGCTGGTTATTCATGAGAGAATTTTGACTACTCAAAATTTTCAAAAGAGAGATTTTCAAGGTCCTAATACAGATCACTTGTTCATTGAATGTACCTAAACCTTGCAAATTTGGTAGCTGCTTCTTAAAGAACTAAGTGTAGATTGGATAACGCTAGATAATGTAAGAGGCTGGATCTGTCAATGGACATCTCCATTCCATGGTGTCAATTAGAGTGCACTTGATCTTATTTTGCTTGGGGAATCTGGCTGGAAAGAAATAAAAGGATTTGCAAAGAGGATCTATTACCAAATCAAGACTTCAATTATGGAGATACTTGGAAGCAATCACATAAGCATTTCTAAGGAGTCTATCTCAGAAAGCAAGATAACAACAAAATGGGATTTGCCTTGCACTCCAACCTCTGTTCCTATAGCGGTAAAATCAATAGAATCAATGTTAAGGGGGACAGCTCCAGAGGCAGGCTGGGCTAAGCTGAATTGCGATGGTACGGCAAAGGGGAATCCAGTGTCTGCAAGTGGAGGTGGTATTTTAAGATATTGTAAAGGATTTGCATCAGTACTTTAGCTGATCCTTATAGGCAATTGACAAACAATTTAACTGAGGCAAGAGCCACATTTTCAAGAGTGAAACTAGCAAGAGCCTTTGGAATTCAAAATCTGTTTATAGTAGGTAATTCTCTTAATTCTCTGAATATGATTAACAGTTTGAAGGAGGAATCCAAATGAGATGAATAATTCAAGACATTATAGAAGACACAAGACAAATGAGTAAAGACTTCAATCAAATTTGTTTTCAACATAGTGGGAGCATAATAATGATGTAACAGATTATTTGGCCAATCTGGGTACTTAAAAGGAAGAGTAACTTTTGTGGGAAAACAGTAGTGATTTCCCATTTGCTCTCAAAGAAAATTATTTGAAAAGAAACTGAGAACTAGGCAGTATTTTAGGCTGGTTTAAAAAATTCAATAATAGCAGGTTATGTCAGGTCAGTAGAGTGGTTGTAGATCAAGCCTTGGCTTTAGCTGATATGGAGCTTGTGTTAGATGTGTGGGTGTTTAGTCTTCAGCACCATCTAGTTTTAACTGGGTTTTTCCTGCAAGCGGCTCTGATTGTAATGAGCAAGGTCATGTATGATTCTAGCATTCAACCTTGGATGTAGTCTAGAACCTGGTTCTTACCCTTTGTTGAGCTCAGTGTTCACTTGCCAGAATTATGTTTGTTTAGTTGGATAGTTGTTTTCAAGGAGCTCTTGGTTTGGGCTTCTTTATTATTGTTATAGCTTAATCGCTTAATATGTTACATTTTTTTCTGCAGGGTCACCATGATACTCTGTTTGCATGTGGGTTGTGCAGCGTTTGACAGTCCATTGCATCCTTTATTTCATTCTTCATGGATTCTTTTGGGGAGTCCGTGCTATCATTTGAATGCTGTTGATGGCAGTGATCTTATGTTTGTTAACTTTTCTGCTTCTATAAATGGGGTAGGGTCCCATTCAAAACTCCTTTTTACCTCAATCCAAAATAAACAATAACATAACAGACTCCCTGAATATCACCAAGCATTGCGAAACAGAATACGTGCGACCCATACTTGACTGCATATTTCATATTGAGCATAAATAGTAACTTTGGGCACAGTGTAATACAACAAGAGAAAGATTAAAGCTTTGTGCCATCTGAACAGAATTTGCAGTCATACAAAGAGCAGGATGATATGGGGGAAATGACAAAGGTATATGCAGTTCCTATTGCAAGTTAGAGAAACAAATAGATGTACACATGAAAAGAATCCTAATCCACAAATGTAAAACCTTTAAGCAAGGATATCAATGCATAAAATCACTGAGAAATGTCTCAACTGCATCACTGATCTTCTTTCTAGGTTAACCAAAAGATGAAATTTAATTTTCCAACAAACAGCCGTGTCCTCACATTTTCTAATCTTATTTCAGCACTGTGTCATTGGAGAAGCAATGAAGATTCTTACAACCACAATTGAAATGTAGAAAGAATAATTAAGAACGGCGACGCTTTGGGAGTCGGCATCCATTATGTGGAAGCTGGGTTACATCCTCAATACACATGATATTAGATCTAGGACCTAATCCTTTTCGAAAACTCAAGACTGCTGCTTTCTTTTTCCCGAAATAGCTGGATCCTTTCACTCTCACTACAACTGACTTCATCCCTAAAACTTTGGCAGATTGCCCAACATGCTCTGCGGTTGCTTCAACAGCATACTTGGTCCTACGGCGAGAACCACCTTGAATTTCCTTCAAACAACCTGCAGAGGCCCCAAGCTTTTTATTGCCCTTATCATCTGTCACAGCAATGAAGATATTTTTGTTTTTCAGTGTGAAATGGACAATGTTCTTCTCGATAGTAAATCTTTTCTGCTCCCACTGCTCATAATCTTCCAGGACATTTCTTACAAAGTTATTGTTTCCTTGAGAAGTCCTTCCCAGAGGTCTATTGTCTCTTCTTGGGGCATTTCCTGGAAAAATCCTTCCCTGATAAGACTTTCCTGAAAAATTATTTCCATGAATGCATGACTGGCACATTTCTCCAGCAGAGCCAACTCCAGGTACTGAAAACAAGGAAATCAATCTTCTATCTTGCTGCAATTCCACTGTACCTAAGCAACAATATAAAGTCACAACCAGGATATCAGTCTTGATTTAGATTACATTTCATCTACCACCAAAACACAATGGATAGAATGAAACACATGGCACAAGAAGCAACACAATTTAACCCAGTTAAAAAGTGATTCCTTGGCATTGAAAAACTAATCCTAAACAATTTTATGCTGGAGAATTCTAATACTAAACAATAAAATATTTGAAAATGAATAGAAATATAACATCTTCAAAAAGGTCATTTTGAGGTACATCAAGCAAACTCATTGAAGTTCAGAAACAAAAAATTAAATATAGTATTACAAGACCTAACATGTTTTCCATCAGCTCAAAGAATCAAAAATTAGGATCTGAATGCAACTTGGGGATTGCATTTTGAAAACTCTTTTTTACAGACTGATAAAATAAAACTTAATACTGAACAGTGTAAGACAACTAATTTCGGGCCAAAGTATATTTGAAACTTCTATGCAACGAAGTTGCATTAGTCGATCATAACATATGAAAATAATAAATATACAAACATAATAGGGGCATCCTTGTCAATAGAAAGGTTAGGATCTAGAAAAGTATATAAGTAAATAAAAAACATGAAGAAAAAAAATTAAAACACTGCAAAAAGTCAAGAAAATTGTGATATCTAAAAGTATCTGATCCCAAAAAACATAATAACAGTGGATTTCAGTGGAGAATAAAGTCTGCTCCTGTTCTCAGTCATCTCAGCAAATCTGTTTGTGTGTCATAAGAAGGGAAAAAAGGGTGCAGTAGGCAGAGGTGCCTTCAGGCAGATCTTTGGGAAGAAAAATATTGAACGGAAATTTGGGACCAAAGGCTTCTTGAGAGTAGCAGAAAACTTTTCCCGAAGGGAAAAAGGTAACTAAAACATGGAACCTTTGGAAGACATCACTCAACCCTGGTGTGGGAAAGGATTGTTTATTTTAGACAGAGAAATCTGGGAGGATCACAGTTCTTATTATGGGTCAAATTTTAACAAGTATTCCAATATGGAATTCAATTCTACAAACAAATGAGCCCCTGTGGTTCAAAGTTTGAGAAACCTTTCGTTAAGGAATCAATAAAATTTATTTTCCGTTCCCTGCAAATTTTGTGATAATGGTATGATTATTGCTGTTGCAAGGACATGACAATGGAAAATTATTTCCAAGGTTGTTAAAAGAGTAATCACATGAATGAGGATAACTTGTCAATAAATTCAAGAAGAGTAGAAATCTACCATCAGCTAAATAAATTGGTCGTTTATAGAAAGAGAAAATTGATCAGCCATCAAAGGAGAATGCTAAGTTGCTTGCCAGAATTACCATGGGAGAATTATGAACAAGATGCTGTTCATGGAGAATGACGAAAGTGATGTTATGAGAGGATTCTAATTTCTGAGACAGAAAGAGTGCAAAGAAGGTAAGAGAAGGTCAAAGAAGGACTGTCACCAAGTTATCAGCCAGACGTCTGCGGGGAGCTTTTGAAAATCACAAAAAAAAAAGTTGACATTCATTGTGGATTAAGAAAATCAAAAATCAACTTCCTCTGGCACTTCTCCAAGTTTCTTTTGAGGCAACGTGACCCCTTATACCCCTAGCTTTTTAAAATTATGATTGAAGCACTTGGCAGATCTATATGGACCAAATTACTTTGGAAGTCAATTATAAATCTCACTTTTACTTTGTTGGTGATACATTGCTTAACAGGAAGCATAAAATTGCATATGCCCAAACATTTCAAGAAAAAACTCTTTGTAGATATGAAATTACTATTAGAACTAGACATAGTTCTATTTTAATGCTTTTGTTTTCTTTCAGTTATGTCTAATCATGTCTTCGTGATTATCTGATTTCTTTTTGTTATGTCTATAATCACGTAACCGTGATTATTGGATCTCTAACTTTGTATTCTCTATATTCTTTCT
>VDFB02285735.1:0-83361 GCA_007258455.2 Sequoia sempervirens | reverse complement strand
TAAAAATGCTCTCATTGATGCTTTCTAGAAATTCAAAGATATAACTGAAGGGAGACTAGAACAAATGATTGAGACTCTTAAATTAGGAGAGGAACTAGAAGCAGCAATCACTATTCCTAAGTCTCTTGTGCAAATAATCAACAGAACTTCAGAAAACAATAGTCTAATCATAGCCATTGAGATTGTAGTGTATTCCTGGAAGAAATTCCTTTTGGAATTAAAAACTAAGTATAAAATGATTTTCTGAATTTTCGTAGCAGTTGTCAAATTTTGATCAATTTTTGCATCAGTATTTGGGGAGAGAATGGAGTAAGAGATAGTGCAGTAAAATATTTTAAAGGAGAGGATAAGGAAGAGAAGTTTAGAGCAGATGTAGTAAAACTTTGTCATTGATGTCAAAGGGGGAGAGAATGAAGTGAAAATTTTCCTGACATCCAAAGGGGGAGTAGTAGTTTTGGCTTTGATATTTTTTTTTTGGTTTTGATACTTAGTCAATTTTTCACTAAGTGTTGCCATCAATGCCAAAGGGGGAGATTGTTGGCATATGGCTTTGATGAGGTCAAATTTGGCTACTCGTGTTGTCATTGATGGCAACTTGAGTCTACATTTTGATCCACAATATCAGTTGTGATTATACTGACAGAGAATCTAAGTCTCTGTATTCTACTGGCAGAGAAAGTAAAGAATAGGACATCTGATTAGTATGTTGATCTAAATACGTCACTGGATCACTATTTTGTGGTGTGGATCTCCAAGGAAGTTTTCTTAGCTCGTACACTATTCTACTAAAGAAGTTTTGTGGTGTTGTATTAATCATAGCTCGAGTTAAGAGGTTCAGTGGCATGATTCATGATCTATTTTTCATTGTGGTCGACATGCTTGATGTGGTGGATCATGGATGTATGCTTGGTGTGGGTCCCTTCTATAATTCTAGCTGACTTATGAAGGTACGCTTCATTTCTAATCAAAGATTTAAGACCGACATGGTCGATATAAGCAAAGAATATTATATTTTGTTGAAAGGTCGACATGTATTGAATTTTTGGGTTAGTGGATATATAAGGAAGATCGATAATTCACTTTGTGGATGCGTGATGTGAAGAGAGATGTATATATGTGCAAAAAAGAGTAGAGTAGTTGATTGATCGAATATTAGTTGTACTACTGAAGGGTTTTCAACAAGAGAACAGAGCAAAGTAGAAAAAATTTGAGTAGAAGGTCCAAAGTTAGATTGTGCGCTTCAGTGGAACTAAATCCAAGCATTTATAGATGCTATATACTCAATTCAATTTTTTTTGTAATCTATATTATAATTGTAAGGCAGTGAGGCTCTTTCTTTGAGCAATGATCTCTAGGCAGCGCGCCTGAATGCAAGTGCATTCTCCTCTTTTATTTTACTTTTAACAAAGTAAACTTTGTGGATTAATCTCAACCGTGGTTTTTCCCCTAACAGGGTTTCCACGTAAAAATATCTAGTGTTATGGTGATTATTGATATGACCGCATGTTTTCATCTGTTATGTGCTACTAATGTTACAATAAAGTTCTATTGTTGTTGTTGATGGTTTTTAGATCTCTTTTGTAAATCAAAATTATTGAACACTGATTCACCCCCCCCCCCCTCTCAATGTTCCTTGTATCCAAAAATGCCTGGGCTTGATCTTACATTAGTAATCCACCACTTGGATGTTTGTCCTAATACCAAGCCTTTTAAACAAAAACTTCACAAGATGCATCCTCAAGTTGCATTGTTGGTCAAAGTAACCTTGAGAAGTTATTGGAAGTTGGTTTTATTTGGTTGATTGATTACTTTGACTAGAACTCTAATATTATTCCTATTTCCAAGCTGACTGGGGGCATTTTCATCTGCACTAACTTTAGATATCTCAACAAAGCTTGTCCAAAAGATGATTTGTCACTTCCCAACATTAGTATCCTTGTATATTTAACAACTGATCATGCTATGTTGTCACTAATGGATGAATTTTTAGGCTATAATAAAATCCACATTGCAATGGAAGATCAACATAAAACATATTTTACAACTCCATGGGGAACCTTCTACTATCAGGGCATGCCCTTTGGTTTGAAGAATGCAGGTGTCACTTATCAATGTGCTATGAAAGTTATCTTTCATTATCTCATTCACATTATCATGGAGGACTATGTGGATGATTTTATAGGTAAATCAAAGACTAGAGAAGAATATACTCCTATTTTAGAGTGCATCTTCATTCGATTGGAGCAATATCAACTAAGGTGCAACCCAAAGAAGTGTGTTTTTGGTGTCACCTTGGGTAATTTTTTGGGATTCATTATGTCTAGGTGAGGTATTAAGGTTGGTCCAGCTAAGGTCAAAGCAATTACGGATATGCCTCATCCAAAGACACTTAAACAGTTGAGGATCTTGCAAGGTAAACTACAATCCATCTGGTGGTTCATCACTCAGTTCATTGATAAGTGCCAACCCTTCAACCACTTGCTTCGTAAAGATACTACATTCAAATGGGATGATGCATGTCAATGATGCTTCTAAAAAATCAAAGAATATTTGGTTAATCCACCCATCCTCATGCCTCCTATATCAAGAAAACCATTTTTGTTATATATTTATGCCACCTCAGTGGCACTATGGGCACTCCTTGCTCAACATGATGAGAATGGGAAAGAAAGAGTAGTGTACTACATTAGCCATACACTTGTTGGCTATGAACTCAATTACACACCTATCAAAAAGGTATGTTTAGTAGTGGTCTTTAGCTCTCAAAAACTCAAACATTACATGCTCAACCATTCAATCAAACTCATTTCCAAAGTTAATCCTCTCCAATATCTACTATCATGAACATCTTTGACTAGTCATATGGCTAAGTGGGCCATGCTTCTTAGTGTGTTTGATATCAAGTATGTTGATCAAAAGGAAATCAAAGGTAAAATCATTGTGGATCAACTAGAAGATGCTACTTTAGTTATATTTTGATGAGCAGGCATCATGGAAGTTATATTTTTATGGTTCATTAACTCATCAAGGTTCAAGTGCAGGCATCCTTTTTGTCACCCCTCAAAGTGACTTCATTCCTAAATCATTCAAATTGGATTTCCCATGCACAGAAAACATTACAGAGTATGAGGCTCTTATCACTAGTTTGAAGATAGGAGTCCAATGGAATATTAGTCGATTACATATGTACAATGATTCCCAATTCATCATCAAACAAGTTAATAATGAATTCCAGACCAAGGATGATAAGATTCTTACAAATTCATGGTTGATGATTTCAATAATTATTTTGGCTACATCCAATTTGAACAAGTGCCCACCCTCAGAATAAAGCAACAAATGTCACAGATACAATTGGGTCCTTATTAGACATGCCTCATGATCGCCATGAATGTGAATTCCTAGTTGAGCAACTATTAATGTCTTCATATGATCTTCCAAAAATTGAGATGATGTGTAAAATCATTGATCCCCAATGACCCAGGTATCACAATATTTACACCTTCCTCCATGACAAATCCTTCTACCTAACCTCACTCGCAATCAACATCGATCCTTCATCCAACACTCATCCTATTACGCTATCCTTGGAGACACCTTATATCATAGAGGGTTTGATGGTTCTTTACTACGATGTTTAAACAATATGGAAGATAAATTGGAATGAAACGAAGTACATAGTGGTATTTGTGGGGCACACACTAGTGGAATGGTCCTTGAAAATAATTTTCTCTAAACTGGTTATTATTGGCATATTATGGAACATAATGTCTACGATCATGTTAAGAAGTGTGTTTCATAGTGGGGCCTCAATTTAGTCAAAAATATCCACCCTCCTTCATCCAATCGAAACACCTTCATCAAATATTTCACTAAATGGGTGGAATCCATTCCACTCACCCTCATCACCGACCTCCAAATTTCTAAATTTATCTATATCATATCATCTTTCAATATGGTATCCCCTTTGCCATCATTACTAATAATGGTAAACCATTTAAAACCAACATGTGCGACAATTGTGTGAGAAATTCCACATACAACATCGTTGGTCCGCTCCATATTACCCTCAAGGTAACAACCAAGCTGAGGCAACTAAGAAAACCTTAATCAAAATCCTTAAGAATGATGTTAATGAAATTTGGACTCGTGATTTGCATCTCCATCTAAATCTCACCCTTTGGACCTACTACACTAGCATTTGTACCCCTTCAGGCACCACCCCATACTTACTTGTCTATGGTGTTGAAGCTATCTTGTTGATAGAAGTCAAATTCCCCTTGCTCCACATCTCACTAAAGAATCTTATCAATGATGAAGATTATCAGGTTGCATGCTTGAGTCAGTTAGTGCTTTTGGATGAGCAACGCCTTAATGCCTACAATCATATTCAAGCTTATCAGAATAGGTTGAGATAAATAAATAATAAGAAGATTAGACCTCACCAATTTTAGCTTGGCGATCTTTTTCTTAAATAAAATCAACGCACTAAACAAGACCGAGAAAAGAAAGGAAAGTTTGAGGCTAATTGGTTGGGTCCTTATGTCATCAATGCAAAGTATAGTTCAGGAGCTTATTAGTTAGCTACAACTGATGGTGAACGCTTGGATGAACCCATTAACATCATCCATCTCAAGCAGTTCTACTCTTAAGTCAGGTAAGTTATCCCACCTCTTCAAAATCAGAAAAATAGAAAAAAAATAAAAATAAAAAAATATTAAAGAGAAAAAGAGGTCCTATGGTGAAAATCACCCTTGATGGTGCCTTGGACTAATGTTTTTGGTGAAAACCTGGAAAAAAGAACCATTCATCAAGGGCTTAACCATTATCTACCTCATATCCCCTTTTTTCCATCTACTTTCACTTGTCCACTTGTCATCCTAACTATCCTATCCATATCCATATCCATAACTTATCCATTTCACTCATCTCAATCCTACCATCCATCTCATGATATATTTTGGTTGAGCATTCAATACATTGGATATACTATCCCAATTCTTGAGCTTCATCCATTTATTTTGGAATGCATCCACAGGGTCCTAACATATTCCTAATATTTGACATCCTTTTATCAGTTAGATTTTTGTTGGTTGTCATTGGTTGTATATAGTGTACATAATTTTGGTCTTGTCTTGTCATCTAAGTTCATCATTGTATATATTGGTTATTAGGTCTCATCTTGGTGTCTTGGTGTCACTAAGATTCCCCATCCAGCTGGTTCTTATAAAAAAAATCAGTAGGCCCTTGAGGTTTCAAAATGTCTTGATTATCCCTTGTCATAGAAATCCTCGAATATACCCTCTCCATCTTTGGTCATTGTAGTATATATCATTCCTCATATCAATCCATCCATTGTCCTCATGGAAAAGGATATTTTAGTTCTTTTATTATTTTTTGGGATGCTTCTGAATCTTTGTTTCTTTTTGAGCTTCCTACTCTACCTACTCAAGGTTGCCACAATCCATCATATCATGCTGTGCTTTGATTGGTGGAAATAGGGGAATATCTTTGATTTTTGTGATCATTTTTTCCTGGTAGCCTCGCATTGTACCACCAATATTTGTAGTGATCTTGTATTACACTGGGGCATCCTCTTATGTTTGTGGTTTTCCAACATTGGCGCCTCAAAAGCCCTTCATGACTTTGTGTGATGTTGGACTAACCCTTTTTTTGTTGTATCAATCCTATGCATGAGATATAAAGTCACCTTGGTTCCTCATACCCTAGTGCATAGTATCCCATGTTGTATCAAATTAAGTGCTCACTACATGATAGTTTAACATTTAATATCAATTTTCTCAATATCCCATCCTACCATCTATCATCCCTACCATCCTATCTTTCATACCTATTTTTTATTATTCCTTTCTCAATTGTTAGATTATGAATGTATAAGTTTTCCCCCCTTTTGTCTTCCCTATCAAGTTTGGTTTAGTTTTGGTTGATACACTATGGTTTCACCTATCATCTACCCATATTTTAATCATTTCATTTGCATTAATTTGTTTGAAATTTATTATTACAAGCATCTTTTCATCATTTCATTTACATTAAGTGTTGGCATATGGCTTTAGGAGATTGTTTTTGGCTACTAGTGTTGTCATTGAACTGGATTCAATAGTGTGGTTCGTAGTTTAGAAGCAATTCCTACTAGCAAGGAAAGTAGAAGACAATACTGTACCGGCATAATGCATGAAGAACAGAGTATCTAGTTGGTATGTTGATTTGGATACTTCATCGGATCATTATTTTGTTGTGTGGATCCCCAGGGAAGCTTGTCAATCATGTATGTTACCTATTTGATAAGTTTTATGATATTACATTGATCCATGTACGATTTTGGAGATTCAGTAGAATGATTTATTGCTTATTTTCTCATTGTGGCCGACCTATTGTGTATGGCATGTTCCAGATGTATGAGGAGTATGTGTTTAACTTTTTCTTATGTTGGGAATTTTGGTTTGGGTCCCTACTATAGTCTAGCCGACTTGTGTGGGTATGCATTAATTCTAATTGGTGATTGGAGCCAACTTGTGGAAGAGTATTATATTTTGTTGCAAGCCGACATATAGAAATAAAATTCATGTTAGCAGATATGTAAGTGAGATAGGTAATTCATTTTAGAGGTAATGTATGAAGTGGTGAGAAGGTGTGTGTGTGAAAAAGTGCAGAACAATTGCATGAGGTATTATCAGAGGATCTGTCGAGCAAATTTTGTTTGTGCAACAAAAGGGTTTTTGCAAAGTAGAGTAGAGCATAACAGAGCAAAAGTGTGAATTGGGTAGAAGGTCCAGAATCCATTTTCATGTGCTTCATTGGAACTGAATGCAGGCATTTGAAGATGCTATTTTATCATTTCATATTTTGAATAGCTTTAATCCAAATTTCTTTCAGACAATGAATCCTCTTCTATATTTTTAGCAATGAGGTCTAGACAGTGTACCTGAGTGCAAGTGCATTTCCTTTTATCATACTTTTAACAGAGTATAATTTGTGGATTAATCTCCACTGTGGTTTTTCCCCTAACATGGTTTCCACATAAAAATCTTGGTGTTATGGTGATCGCATTGTCTTGTTAATGTGTATGCATGTTTCCTTCTATTTATTTTTTGTGGATGTTATTAAAGGTTAAATATTGTTGTTGATAGTTTAAGATCTGATTTGAGATTCAAAATTGTGGAACACTAATTCACCCCCCCTCTCAGTGTTCCTAGTTTCCAACAATTGGTATCAGAGCAGGTTCCTCTTCTGAGTTTAACAGCTTGAGGTGGATCTTGGATTACAATGGACGTAGGTAGTCTTCAACAAAAACTTATGGTGGCACTTGATGATCTTGATCAGTCTAAAGCAGAGGTCGTGGAACTAAAAGAAAATCTTGTGGCTGCCAAAAAAATTATTCAATCACTGAAGGATGAAATAAATGTGTCAAGGGAAAAGAGGAAAGAACTATGTGGTTAGTTAAAGCAAAAAGAAAGTAGAGGCCCAGAAGATTTTCATCTGAATCAAACCTTGAAAGAAATAACAAAAGAATGTGAAAAGCTTGCTAAGGACAATACTTCTCTAAAGCTTGAAATGAAATCTGTGGCAATGAAGTTAACTAAAGAGATTGAAAAATAAAGAAGAATGAGGAGAATCTGGCCCAGTCCTTGAAAGAAAAATCTGAGGAATGCAGCAAAGTTAATAATGGATTCATTTAGCTTGAGATTGAACTGAAACAATCCAGAAACAATGAATAAGAACTTGAAAAACAGGTAGTTATTCTCAGAGATAAGCTTTCCATTGCAAATGAGTTTAAGGAGAAGTTCAGGATCAGTGCTGCTAAGATTGATGAAATAACTAAAGGACAAAAGGATGTAAATGATAAGCAAGGTCTTGGCTATGTGAAGGATGTGAGCTCTGGATTTGAATAGGACTCTGAAAAGAAGAACAAAGGAAAAAGATATCTGGTAAGACAACCCAATGCTCAAAAATTTAATGGGCATTGCTTTGTTTATAATAAATTTGGGAATATGGATTCTCAGTGTAAAAGTAAGATAAGTTCTGGCAATCCATCATTTTCTGGTCAATGTTTTAACTACAAAAAGTTTGGTCATAAGTTATTAGAATGCAGAAGTATGTCTGTCAGTAAAAGGAATGTTAAATGTACACCTGTGGAAGATTTGTACATATTGCTAATCAGTGCAGATCAAGAGGAAATCAGTGGAATGGATGGTATAGACAGAAATATCTAGTATGCTACAATTGTAAGAAATTTGGTCACATTGCAAGATTATGCAGAAACAGAAACATGGATTAAAGAGGTTTGGAATATCAAGGTAGAAATTCATGGAAAGGCGATAAAGGAAAAGGAAAAGAATCTATGGAAGAGATAAGAGATTAGATGAAGAAAACATGGGTAAAGAAGAATGGATCTGATGAAGGTAATAAGACTGTACCGGAAGCTCCCTCCTGTAGTTCATCCGACAATTGATTTCTGGCCATTGGCCTAGGGGGGAGCTTTTCATGAAAATATTTTGTCCCCCCGTGTGTAGTTGGTTCCAAATTGTAGGAAGTTGTTTGTAGTTATGTTATTCACCCTCAAATACATTGGTGATCACTTCTTGAAGGTCCACAGATGGATTTCTCTCTTGTTGTTTGAAAACAGTGTAACCATAACTTCTAGGGCAAAGCATTTAATGCGACAAGGAAGCTAGATGTGAAAAGTTATAAAAGGGCATTTGAAACCCTCATTTTTCACCATGCACCAAAGAAGAACAGTTGAAGAACCCTTTTTCAGCAAAATTTTGAAGGAGCGAAAGTCAAATTAGTGGCGAATTTTCTAGGTATTTTTGTTGATTATTAATCTCATACTTATTTCGTGATCGGTAGAACCTTGTTCGGTACAGAAAATGAAACAAATTAAAGGAACAATAATTATGGATGATTATAGTAGTAAAAAGGTTAGGGATGTAATAAATTCATTGTCTTTCATCGAATTGAAGAAGCTTGGAGGAGCGAAACACAAGAATTTGGACATCTAGAATGAATTTCCTCATTTCGTCAATGTGGAGGTAGTTTGGTCTATCTTGAATAGATTGGATGGTGATATCCTTACTTTGGAAAAACCCTATCAAATTTCTAAGGATGTAATAAGAAATCTAATAGGTCTGTGGAATGTTGGTGATGTCCCAAAAAAGAAATCGATTTGAAAAGTTGAGGTTGAAGCCCTAATCGGTGTAAAAGGAGATCAAAGGGCGCTAATGATTACAACAATCAAAGAACCATTAACAAAGTATATTGCATATGGAATTTCATACAAGGTCTTCTTCAAAAATAGGGAAGGTGCAACCTCTGCAGGCGCAATCTATATTGCACACAAGATGATAATAGAAAATGAAGACTTTGACTTATGTGGATTGTTGAAGGAATAATTGATGGAGAATATCCAATTGACGAAGGATATAGATTACTCTTTCAGGTTTGGTACCCTGGCTATATGCATTATGATGTATTTCCTAAATTGCTTGCCTCAGAATGACAATGTGGTATGGAAGCAAAATATGCCGGTTTGCAAGAAAATCTTTGAGCATTTCAACTCTTTTGAAAATGGTGAACAAGTTTATGAAAAATTCTTGGGAAAGTTGTTAGGAAAGTTTGGTATTCCTCTCCCGGTAAAAGCAATTGAAATTGGATCATCCTCTGGTAAGTTAGAGAAAAAGCAGAAGAAAGAAAAAGAGTTGGCTGGTAACACTCCTCCAGCGCCTAAGTCAACAAAAGTTGAAGGAAAAGGTAAAAAGAAGATAGTTGTGGATGTAGTCGACGAAGACTCTGAGGAATATACACCAAGAAATGAACCAAAACTAGTTGAACTGGTTGTGGTAATTGCAAAAGTAAGTGATGAAGAAGGTGCTTTACTCAAAGCGAAGATATTGCAAATTATCCAGGAAGAAGATGGAATGCAAAAGATAACTGACATATGGATAAATGGTCCATCATATGAACAGGACCTCATTGAGGACACTCTAGGAAGATACCTTATTGATAACGACATTGAATTAAAGAGTTTGTAAAATGTACTTCTAGAAGAATTTATTAAATGTATCAAGGAGGCTATGGACTTTGTGTCTCAGGACAGAAAAGAGGAAGAAATAATCTCACATCTAAATATGCAATTTAGATTATCTCTCACCAAACTAAAGAAGAAAATGAATGTACTAAGACAATGCATTGACTCAACAAATAAGATCTTCAATTACTGTCTCAAGTGGCCTCATGTGGTTGGAAAATACAAGGACAAGTTGGAACAAATTGAGAATGAGCTTGTTAGAATCAGACAGGATTACAGTATTGTTTGGAGAAGTGAAGAAGAAGGTTCATGAGTTGCAAGTTGAGCATGCAAAGATTCACTCTGCCAGAAACACTGTTATGGACACCTTCTGGAAAGTGAAGGACCTGACTGAATGTAGATTAGAGTAAATGGTTGAAGTTTTAAAGAAAGGAGAAAAGCTAGAAGAAACCATTACCATTCCTGAATCCCTTGTTCAATTCATCAACAAAACATCAAAAAATAGCAGTTTGATAATTGCTACTGGGATTGCAGTGGACTCTTGGAAGAAATTTCTCCCTGAAATGAAAGATAAGTATAAAATAATTTTTTGATTTGAGTGGCAGTTGCAATTCTTCAAATTTTGATCATTTTTTGCATTAACAAAGGGGGAGAGAATGCAGTAAGGAAGAGTGTAGTAAATAATCTAAGGAAAGTAGTAGAAGTTTTTGTCATTGATTTCAAAGGGGGAGAGAAGGCAGTGAAAATTTTCTTGACATCCAAAGGGGGAGCAGTGTTTTGTTTTGTAGTGTTGCAAAATATTGAATTTTGGTTTCGACACTTAGTCATTTTTCACTAAGTGTTGCCATCAATTCCAAAGGGGGAGATTCTTGGCATATGGCTTTAGGAGATTTTTTTTGGCTGCTAGTGTTGTCATTGATGGCAACTAGATTCAGCAGTGTGGTTTGCAGTTTAGAAGCAATTCCTACCAGAAAGGAAAGTAGAAGACAATACTCTACCTACAAAATGCATGAAGAACAAAGTATCTGGTTGGTAAGTTGATCTAGATACTTCACCAGATCGTTATTTTGTTGTGTGGATCCCCAAAGAATCTTTTCAATCATGTATGTTACCTGTTTGATAAGTTTTACAATATTACATTGATCATGTACAAGTTTGGAGATTTGGTAGAATGATTTATTGCTTATTTTTTCATTGTGGCCGACCTGTTGTGTATGGCGTGTTCTGGATGTATGAGTAGTATGTGTTTAACTATTTATTATGTTGGGAATTTTGGTTTGGCTCCCTACTATAGTCTAGCCAACTTGTGTGGGTACGCATTAATTCTAATTGGTGATTGGAGCCGACTTGTGGAAGAGTATTATATTTTTTTGCAAGCTGACATATAGAAATAAAATTCTCGTTAGTGGATATATAAGTGAGATAGGTAATTCATTTTGGAGGTAATGTACAAAGTGGTGAGAAGGTGTGTGTGCGAAAAAATTGCATAATAGCTACATGAGGTTTTATCAGAGGATATTTTGAGCAAATTTTGTTTGTGCAGCAAAAGGGTTTTTGTAGAGTAGAGCAGAGTAGAACAAAGCAGAAGTGTGAATTGGGAAGAAGGTCTAGAATCCGTTTTCATGTGCTTCATTGGAACTAAATTTAGGCATTTGAAGATGCTATTTTCTCAGTTCATATTTTGAATAGCTTTAATCCAAATTTCTTTCGAACAGTGAGTCCTCTTCTATATTTTGAGCAATGAGCTCTAGGCAGTGTGCCTGAATGCAAGTGCATTCCCTTTTATCATACTTTTAACAGAGTATACTTTTTGGATTAATCTCCACCGTGGTTTTTCCCCTAACAGGGTTTCCACGTAAAAATATTGGTGTTATGGTGATCACATTGTCTTGTTAATGTGTATGCATGTTTCCTTTTGTTTATTTGTTGTGGATGTTATTAAAGGTTAAATATTGTTGTTGATAGTTTAAGATCTGATTTGAGATTCAAAATTGTGGAACACTGATTCACCCCCCCTCTTAGTGTTCCTAGTGTCCAACATTAAGTTGTTTAGAATTTGTTATTCTAAGCATATTTTCATCATTTTATTTGCATTAAGTTGTTTAGAATTTGTTATTCTAATAATCTTTTCATCAATTCATTACCATTTCATTTACATTTACATTAAGATTAAAATTTATTATTTTAAACAATTTTTCATTATTTCATTATCATTTTAGTTGCATTCAAATTACATTGGATTACTCATTTCCATTTATTAGATAGTGTCATCACATATCATCATTACATTTTCATTTATTACATTTTCACCCATTTGCATATATAAAATAAAATTCATACATTCACATCACATGTCATCAATACATATCATAAATTATTACATCAACATTACCTACATAAGTACATATCACATGTCATTATTACATATCACAAAACATATCCATCTTGTATGAAACATGCTAGTTCCCATCACATTTTCATAACACATATCGTTGCATCCTGTATCATAAATCATTAGTATCATACATCATATCATAATCTCATATTCATCACATATACATAATCAATAGCATGCATCATATCATAATCTCATATCCATCGCATCTACATAATTATCCATGTACATCATACATTAATACACATCATCAACATAATCAATCATCCATATAAACACATAAACACATATACATACTAAACGTCCATATCCATAATCCACAAAATCATAATCATCCATATCAAAATCAAAATCAAAATATATCATGTGTCATCAAAATAATACAATATCCATGTACAGGTCCATCCATCCATCCAATGTCCATAACAATACAAGTCTATATATACATGACCATCAAATAAATGAATGACTATGATACAATCAATATCATGAAATAATCATATAATACATCATCTAATACCATAAACTCAAGATCCATGTCCTGATAAAAGAATAAATATAGCCGCATGTACATGTTGACTCATCTCTCATCTATCAAAATCTATGTATCTTACCAAAACTACCACTTGTGTCATCCTCTCTCCTAACCATTTCTCTTGGCATCTGATTTCGTCAGGGATGGTGGCACCCCCCCCAATCCTATGGGTCCTCCTCCTTTGTCTCCCCTCGAAGGCCCCATCGATCCACTCCTAGCATATCACAACTGTAGTGATCGAGACCCACTCTATCCTGAGCTAACTGCCTCTAAAAATTTTGGCCTCCTCTTGGCCTCTGGGAATGCAATGTAGTATAATTCTATATGATACTATGTATCATAGCTAGCCTATACAAGCTACTACAACATCTCTGCTATGGTTTCTCTTCCCCCTTGTGCCCTGATGGCATATCTCTAATGTCTATATCTATCCATGTTTGCTTGCAGGCGCATCCTCTATATCCCCAAGGAAACTCGGTCTAGTTGTAGGCTATCTATCTCTATAGTAATTATCTGAATGTCCCGCTATAGTTTGTATACCTGCACCTATAGACTATTTTTCTCAGGATATCCTAGTCATCAATTGATCTTGTACCTACTATAATAATCCATGCAGTTGTGTCACTCGACTCTCCATTGCTACTAGCCTCTCCTCCAAATCCTCGTCTCCCTTTGCCCTCTCCTCCTATTAAGGTGACATCACATCCTCTAGCAATGAAATACTCAAGGATCACCTCTCCTCCTCCCCATCTACCTCCATTCGTTGGGCCTCTCCCTCCTCCTCCCCCTCTCCACCTGAACTTGAGAGCTCCTCCTCTATGATCTCCTCTACTATGTCCTCTCCTACCTGTCATTATTCCCAATGCAAGATTCTCCTCTGCCTCACCATGTAAGCCTCCCCACCATTGCATCCATCCTCTCCACTATAGGTACTCCTCTCATGAGCATCACCAGCTCCAGCCTGTGGCCCCTCCACCACTTTGTATATCTAGGCGTGGCACCTAGGTCATCCACTCATCCCTGTCTATCCAAGATCACCTCCTCTAAGTCTCTCCAAGTTGTCGTTGTTGTCCTATGGGCTATCTACAATCCCCACAGCTCTGTCTCTTGTAACAGCCTAGAAAAACTCTCTTTTTCCTTTGGAATGTCCTACATCATGCCGAATTGGCTTGTCACCCTGTCAAGCCTGTATCCCTTAATAAAAAATGGATATCTCCTGATGATGTAGCACTAGGTGAACATATACCTATAGAACTCCCCATCCTCCTATTACGGTCTCCAAATGATCTCCCCATCATCCAACTCATCCATCAGCCACCTCCAAGGTGCCATGCTCTGCACCTCTTGATATCTCAACCCTAGCCTCCAACAAAACACCATAGGCTCATTCAAATCCCTTGTCATCCTCTCCTCGATCAGTCTGCCACACTAATGTGCTCCTAGGCCTGCACCTGTAATAGGGTGATATGGGTCAAACTAACCCCTCACATGTAGCATATGATGTGCATATCTCTATATAATTGGGCTAGTACACATGGCCTCCATGCATATCATCGTGCCCGCTCCACAATCCCAATCATGACATTCCATACCTTCAAGCTGAAGAAACACTCACTCCTATTTGGTAGGAGCATTCCGCTAATCAGGCCACATAAGTAAAGTTCCAATTTATGCACCAGCTCCTTGCATCCATCCACATCTAATGCTCTTCCTCGTGTGGGAAAATATGTCCTCTCAAAATTTCTCTACAATAGCTCTAGCACGATCTATGAGCTTGATGTCAACATCCTGGGACTTCAGATCTGCAACCGCAATATCTTCCACATGTCCTCCAGTGGCATTGTGATCTCCCCTATCGGGAGGTGAAACATGCTTGTCTCGACACATAAAATTTACTTGTGTTTGGTCAATGTTACCTTGGAATTTTGCCTAAATCCCCTCCTATTTGCATTAATTAAATAATATCACATTTATTTAATTAATATCATCGATTTCCCTAAATCCTCTAAATTCCTAAGGTAATTAATTAATTGATTGATTACATTACCTTTTATCCCCATTCTTCTTTAAATTAAATAAATACTCTTATTTATTTTATTTAATCATTTTATCCCCCCACAAAAATAAAATAAAATATTTAATTCTTCAATTTCTTCTCTCTTGTTGTCACATCTCACATTATCCCCCATTAATCCCTAATCCTAATCCTAATCCCCCTACTAATGATGTGCACACACTTAATCCTTGATTAAGGGGTGTCATATCCTCCAACTTTTTCCACTTGCCTCATAATCATTCTTCATTAACCCTAACCCCCACCTAATCCTTCCCTTAATCGCTTGAGCATTCTTAATCCCTTGATTAAGAAAGGGATACTATCCTTTCTATTTATTTCCCTCTACCATTTCCAATCAGCCTTAAAGGCTTTCCATTTTTGGAGAAGTAACCCCACATGGGTCACCTCATCAAAGGAATTTAAAATTCCTTTTATTCCTCTCCATCTCATCATTTTGGAAGATGTGACAAGAAATTTCTTTATGAGGAAGATCTTTCCCATCCCCCTAGGTACTTGCAAAGTATCCATCTTCCTCTCAAGCCTCCACATAGTGACACTTGTCACCATCTTAGGTCTTGAGAGGTCAACTCCGCTTCCTTTCCTCCCATGATGCCACTTGACATCACCACACAAGTTGAGATGTCTCAACTCTTCTCAACCATTGATCTTCAACTTTGAATCCTATCCCTTGATCCTATTCATCCCCTCATCAAATACTAAATACTTAGCCATTTTTCAAAATCCACAATATTTTGAGAAAATTGATACTGTTGTGCTACCGAATTTTCGTGAGAACACACAGAAATTGATTGCACCAAGGAAATCTCCACATCGATCTCGTCAACATATTGGGATTTCATCAAATTTTGAGTAGGTTTGAGTTCTTAGGACCTAATCTTGAGTGTTGTTTTGATTGTGTGTTTGTTGGGTTTTCATTGTGATTTCTCTTTGATTTAAAACACATTTTCACTTAACACACCAAGAAAGGAAAATATTTTTCTTAGCAAGATGAATCATGCCTACACATAGAATCCTAAAAATATTATGTACACACTTGCAAGAAGAGGGAGGGACATGTATGAGAATGAGAAAAGAATAAATGCTCCTAGGGAAAAGACCATCTTAGAGTGAAAAAGGTAATCACCTAATTAATTATTATTAGGTCGTATTTACATTAACATACTTAACTTTACTTAGGCCATGTGTTTTTTTTATCTCAATTCATAGGATTAGGACACATGTCATGATCTATTTTATTCTCATCTAGGGTGGTATCCTCATCTTTATTACAAGGGTTTCATTGTATATTGTAATAATGATCATTTTTGTATCAAATGAAATATCAAACTTCATAAAAAAATTGTTATTTTTCTCTTGTGTTATAGGGTGTTTTGATTGAAAGTGATCTTTGGAGTGTTATGAGAGTTCAATCATCAAATCCAATATGGTAACAAAGCTTCAGATTTATAATTCTCTATCCTTTTTTTGAAAGATTCAGCCTTGAGCATTCAAATGGTGCATCCTAGAGACAAAATAACCTCACCATTGCACTCATAAAGCATAAAAACCCTAATATTGCATGTCCAAACACTAAAATCAAAGCTCAAAATAATTTGAGGCATTTTTTGGTGGGTTTTAGAATTAAAACACAAAACTTTGTACAATCGTACAAATCCATAGACCATGCTACATCGTAGGTCATATGATTGCATCGCCATTCATTGTACATGTTTTGTACAATAGGATGTAAATTTATCAATTTCTATGGCATATTTTTGGTGGTGTTTTCAAACCCTATAATACCTTTTTTTGTTTTCAAGAAGTTTTTTGTTTATGCATTTTTTAAACATAAGTGACATTTTTTATTTTTTCCATTTTCCTAAGGTTTCTACTATTGATTCCAAGGTAATATTTTTCTTGTTTCCACCTAAGCACACTTTACAACAGCTACTTTCCATCACTACTCTTCAACAATGCCACGATGACCATTGTAGCCCTTTGCAACCTAAAAATATTCTTTGAATAGTCATTGAAAAGTTGATTCTAAGATCTAAATAGTTAGTTAATCTTTTTATAAATACTTTATCAAGCACCTATTATTTCAATCAAAAGTCAAGTTTTCTATTTTGGTTTAGTTTAAAAAAATTTAAAAAAAAATTGGAGTGAGAGGATTATTTTCTTGAATTATGAGGGGTGTATTGTTGTTTCTCCTTCTAATTTCTATGATTTTAAGTATACATCATGGATCAAACCCAAAATTCTCCACTCACCCCATAAAATTATTATGGGTGGGACAAATAAATGGAGAGAAATCTAAAGAAATTGAGATTATACCAAGTTACCATAGGTACAAAACTTGAACCAACAAATACTACAAATGAGAGAAAATGGTATAACAAGTGTGATGAATCCTATGACACTTTGTGTATGTCCATTTCTCTTAATCTCCTTTTTCATATTAATTCTTTCACTACACAAAATCAAATATGGACCTAGCTAAAGAACTTATTTGGGAAGCAAGATACTTTGAGAGGTTGTTAGTTTGATAATAAAATTGTTGGTTTGAATTCTATAAAATCCGATAGCTTCCTTGACTTCTTCACCAAACTCAAATCACTCAAATTGCAGCTGAAATAGTGTGGTATTGAGAAACAAGTCCCCCACTTGATTCTTTCCATCCTTACCACACTTGTGATTACTCAATTTTTATTTTTACATTTTATCCTACTAAAGATACTCTAAATACTGTATTTATAATGCTTTGATGATTTTTCTTGATCGCTCACTAGGGAGTGGGAAAAGCTAGTATAAATGGGTACTTTGGAATCTTCTAAACCATAAGCTCTTATTGTTAATCAAAACACAAAATATTAAAAATGCTTCCAATAGAAAATGAAACAAATAGAAAAACAAGGATTTCAACAACAACGATCAAACAAAGGAATAGTCATCACAAACTACTCTTGATTCCTCTTCACCTTTTAAGTTGAAATAATATAGGAAGAAGAGACTTAATTGTGTATATAACACAAAATATAAAGACATGATGAGAACCAGTGTTATACAAAATAGATTAAAGAGTTGAAACACTTTCTTCATAAATCCAATTACCTTCATCTATGTTATCTAGTGCATCCTCTAATTCAATATAATCTTTGCCTACACAATCAAGGATAGCTAGAGTAGAAAATGGGACAAAAAAGATGAAAATAAATGCACTCTTTTCTTCTACTAGTCTTCAGTTAGGGAGACGTCTTCTTGACTTGAGAGCCTCACATCATAGGGTATGTTCTCTTTATTTGAGCCGTTTACTTTACCACACATATTGATTGTAAACAAAACATACATGATTTTTTGTGGGAAATTATATATTAAAATAGGAGATGGAACTTTCAACAATGTACTTTGTGTTCTTTCATTATCAACCAATCTCTTTTCTATCTATCAAATTACACATAGTGGTGTAAAGAATATTGTTGAATTCACACTAAATTCAATCCTTATTCAAGACTTGTAGAGTAATGAAATTGTTGTTGTTGGCATGGCCAATCATGCATCTCAGTTGTATATCTTTTCTTATTTTCCTCCAAATGATCTTGCAATTCCTTCGACTATTATATACACTCATGAATCTAGAGTGGATTACATTCCTGAGAAGAATTTTGGTCACTTGAACCTTTGTATTCTTCCATCCACTTTGATTCTTGAGACTTGTGTTGATCTTCCATCTCCTCTACCTACTACTTCTTTAGATATCAGTTTAGTTTAGTAGGATGTTTATTATCTTTCAAATTCAACTTTATGGAATGATTTTGTGACAAGCATCATAGATTTGTTTGCAAAGTCACATTAAAAATATTAAGGACACTCTTGAGGATATTCACTTCCTGTTTGATGATAATTCTAACACACCTAGATTATCACATTAGCATTGTCTTTGGATATTGTTCTTTGTGATTATTCACATTCAATTTTGAGATATATTTTACTTTATGTGATATCTTTTGATTCAAACATGTGGAAACTTGAGTAGTTCTCAAAGGCACAAATTGTGACACTTTTTTCTTCACCTCCCTTGAGGGAGTTTCATCCACATCCACCATTGGATCTATTTCTTCCTAAGCAGAGGAACATTGTTTATAATTTTTAAGTCATCTTCAACATTCTTCTTCCACCATTCACCTTTGGCACGAGAGTTACTTCTTTGTAGGGGGATACATAGTTTCTTATCTTCTCTCCTATGGGAGGGATCTTTATTGTACATTTGTGACAGAAGCGATACTTGAGGGATCATGTTGAGTCATCATTTCTTCTATTACATGTATATATTTGTTTACTTTTTTCTTTCTTTTGAAGAGGAGTTTTTTCCATGAGGTTTTCTCTTCTTTTTTAACCAAAAGGTTGTATTCCTATATATATTTATATTAATATTAAAATATGTACAAGATTTAAAATTTTCATGGCTCTCAATAGTCAATAACTATCCCCTGATCCCTCCAACATTACAAACAACATTTGAGAATGTCAATGTTTGGCCCAAAATCCTAGAATCTACAGTATGATTTTGATGCCAAGAAAAATTCAACCAAGGCCTATTTTGATCATTACATTAGCAAGTATATTTATAAAGCAGTCAAAATATGAGAGGCTTTCCATATGCAAAATTCTAATAGAGCCAAAAAATAAAGATTTCATTCCTTCATCTGGTCTACTTGAACATCATTTTCATCTTGATGTTCATGCAAGTTGCCCACCATAGACTGCACAAGAGGTAGAGCATTCAGGTTGAATCCCATATTGCGACCGCGAGGAGAAACACTATTTTCATCTGCAACCACTAATGGAGTTGGCATTGTGGGATCATGATCATGCGTGAGCAGCACCATAATTGCATTCACCCTTACTCTTATCCTTTTTGCTAACTCATAATCAACCTCCCCTACATATCTATTTAAATCTTTCTACAAATGAATTGAATTTTGTAGCTCCAAAGTTTTCTTAATTGCATGATACACTGAAACAAAAGTGTTCCTATGTGATAGAAAATGTCAAGGAAACAAACCTTCGACATATCCCTGTCCCTTCCATAGATCATAATTTTGACATGCCTTTAGTAGAGTATCATTCTATAAATACACCTCCTTCACAACTTTGTTCATGATAAGCTCTACTAACTAAGAACACTAAAGAAAATCAAGCATGTTTGAGATAAAAATAGACATAATTTTAGAAGGGAATATTAAGCGCCTAGCCTTTGGCTCGAGGATTTCAGCTCCTATAACCCTTTTGATGCATTTTTTAAACTATGTGCAATGACCCTTAAACACTAGCTGAAACTCTGCATCCTCAATGGCCTCCATGAATGGCAGCTTCCAGTCGTTCATCGGTATGGTAGCCCTATAATTACGCAAATGAGGCTTTCTCTTTTTCTCTAGATATGAGAGATTTATTTGTTTGTACATGGGTGTCTCATCAGTCCTTGTAGCCAAGACCCATCCATGCATTCATCATCAATGATTTTTGTATTTTATATTACTCCCCAAGCTGCACTTAAGGGGGAATATTAGAGTGAAAAAGGAAATCACATAATTAATTGTTATTAGATCATATTCACACTAGCATACATAAGCTTAATTAGGTCATGTGTTTTTTATATCAATTCATAGGCTTATAAGACATGTCATGATCTAATTATATGCTTTCCTAGGGTTTCATCCTTGTCTAGATAACAAGTGTATCATTGTATGCTATAATAATAATCATTTTTACATTGAATGAAATCACATGCTTCATAAAAAATAAATTGCTTTTGTCTTGTGTGATAGGGTGTTTTGTTACAAGTGATCTTTGGGGTTTGTGGGAGTTCAATCATTAAATACAACAATCCCAACATAGTCATTGTTGATAGAACTACTAAAATGAATGTGAAGAGCCTAGATGAATTATGATAACTACTATCACTTAACAAAATGCAAATAGTTGCATATAAAAATGGAAAACCACCACAAAGTGATAAATTGTTGTCATCTAAGGAACTTCAACCACTAGCTATCACAACAAAAAAGGATGCATATAAATTTTATGGTAAAGAGCAATCACATGCCCAAAGCAAAAATATGTGTTACCAATAGGGAATAACAATAATTTCCACATGGAAAAACATTTCCCTCCCTTTTAACTATTGATTCAACTTTCTCTTTACAACCTAAACCTTTTATCACCAAATACACACTTCACATGGTACTTTATACTCTTGTGCATCTATTGTAGTATCAAACCACTTAATCAACATGCCCTTGCCATTCTACCATTCATGCAACATTGTTATAGGCTTCAATGAAGTCTCAAGGAACACCTATAGAATTGCTACATGCATTCTTATTAGTAACTATAAAAAAATATGGATATAGAGTGAATCATATCACTTCTAATATCATTGGGGGTGAATTCTACAAAAATATAAACAATTATGGTATTTGTTGCAAGTGAATGTGCAGCCCCGCAAAACATTAGCAATTTGTTACAAGTGACTTACAACCTTGCTAAAAGTGTCAAATAAGCTTGCTACAAGTGAACTTGCATTATGACCACATTAATTTAATGGATACTTGGAAATTATATACCACGATCTTAATGCAAGTTGCAATTCTAGAGACAAGTACAACCCATTTCCCCTTTTGATTCATAAGTACCATGTGTTTTTTAAAACTTTATTTCTAAGTACTCAATATATATATATATACATATATATGTATGTATATATAAATACATATATATATACATATACATATATATATGTATGTATATATATATATGTATGTATATATATATATATATATATGTATATGCATACATATGTATATGTATATGTATATGTGTATATATATATGCATTTCCTATGTGAACAAGTACTTAGAAATAAAGTTTCAAAAATGTCATGATACTTGTGAGTTGAAAAGGGAAATGGGTTGCACTTGTCTCTAGAATCACAATTTGTATTGAGATGGTGGCATATACTTGTCAAAAATGATTCATAAGTGGATCAATTTAGTTAAAATAATGTGTGCATGTATGTATGTATGTATGTATGTATGTATGTATGAAATCTAATATTCTTAGTTGTCAAATTACTTTATTTAATTATGTCTAGACCCTTGGAACAAGTTTAAAAATCCTTTTTTTTTTAACTTTTAGTTTATTTAGAATGGGTTCCATGTGGACTAATTTTTTAATTACATGGGATGCCTTCATTATTTCTTCCTTATTTAGAGGAAACTACATAAGTTTAAAGAGTTATTTTGATTTTTTGACTCAAAGAACCATTGTTTGAATATAATTTATGGATTTGATTGTGTCATTTTTTTTTATCAATGTTTCAAATCACACTACATGATCAATCACCATGATGAAAGAGAACCATTTTTCTTGTCTTTATAGAGTTACTTTTTGGTTGACACAATATGTATACTTGTTATTTCCTACTAATTAATGCAACTCCATACATCAATGCATCTTTGGCCAAGGATCTTTGGAAACTAAGAATGGTAAAACTAAGGATAGTTATGAAAACCTCCTCCTTGAAGTGAAGAAGCTCATAAAACTTGAAATTTCTTACATTAACACCATCATGGATGCCAATTTAAGTTGGAAGATCAAGTCATAAGGCATTAGGCTCAATTAGTTGGAGAATTTTGTAAGGTTAGTAAATGAGCTTCAACTTGTGATGGTGATTGTGAAACCTTTGATTGTCTCAATGACCCTAAACACAGTTACCAACCTGAAAGGATTGGCTGTGTCAATCATGAAGTGAATTGAATTTACATAATGACTCCAATCATCTCAAATGAAACCAATTGTGACTTATTTGGATTTATAGTAGAAATTATAGTTTCATAATGCACCAAAGATTGAAATCTATTACAAAATTTAAAAGGTGAGTGTTACAAAAACATTAGTAGCTTAATTATAGGTATGTTATGAAAGGAAATAAAAAAAAGCAATGGAAAGTACTAATAAAGAGCAATTGTTTGAAGGAAAGATATTACCAAATAAATTGAAGTAGCCAAACCAAGCACCACCAAAGCAAGAGAGACACAAGAATTTGTTAAGGGGAAAAAACAAGAAAAAACCCCAATATTATGAATGGAGACAAAATGCCTAAAGAATAATACAAAGAGAGAGAGCTTCAGCCTTAGCTTGCTTGCATGAGTCTTGAAGAATGAGAGGAGAGGCACCTCAATAAGTAGAGGTGAGAAGAGGAGTTATAATGTAACTCCCAACTCAATGAATGCCACCATTCATCTATGTGTGTGCAAAGTGTCACCTCTTAAGGAGGTGGTTACAAATATTCCTTAATAAAGGAATTAAAAATAAGTCATCCTCACACATGTGTGAGATGACAAAAAGGACAAAAGACTTGTAGGGATTCCTTTGTAATATTCCTACAAGTTAATAAATAATTACAATTAAAGAATAACCTTTACCAAGTAAAGATTAATCTTCTAACATCCCCCCTTAAGCTTTACTTGGGGAGGTTACATCAAACCCTTCAATGGGTTGTAATCCAAGATTTTTACAATGGAAGAGAAATTTATCTTTACAAAGAGCTTTGGTGAGAATATTTGCAACTTGATCTTCACCTTTACAATACAAAAGAGAAATTTGCTTGTCTTCAATTTGCTCTCTAATGAAATGATGTTGAAGAGCAATGTGCTTGGTCCTTGCATGAAAAATTGGATTCTTTGCCAAAGCAATAGCACTTTTATTATCACAATATAAAGGAGTAGGATCCTTTGAGGTAGACCCAAGTCTTCAAGTAATCTTCTTAACCATAATGCTTCTTTAGATGCATTTGTACAACCTTTATATTCAGCTTCTGTAGAACAAAGAGAAATAGATTGTTGTTTCTTACTATTCAATGAGATTGCACCTGATCCAACAAAGAAACAATAACCCCAAGTGGATCTCCCATCATTGGGATCACTTCCTAAATCTAAATCAGTATAACCTTTTATAGAAAAATCACAATTTGAATCGTAAAAGAGACCAAGATTAAGAGTGCCTTAAACATATCTTAAAATTCTTTTTGCAACTTTAAAATGAGTTTGTTGTGGTTTAGACATAAATCTAGACAACAATCCAACACTTTAGGTGTTTTCCAATTTTGCATAAAAATAATAATGTAATAGGCCCAAATCACTCATTTGAAATTGTTGATTGAGTTGAGACTTAACATCACTAAGCAAAATGTTAGAACTAGAAGTGACAATTAAATCATCAACATAGAAAATAATAATCACAATATCATTTCACTATGCTTAATATATAAATTTGGATCATTTTTACTTTTAATGAAACCATGAGATAGAAAGAAAGGATAACCCAAATTATAAAATGTCAATATATCTAGACATAGCAATAATAGTTCTAGGTTTCCTCTCACTACACCATTTGTTGTAATGTAAAGGGAAATTGTGTCAAGATTAATAATAAAGGACTTTGAAAATTAGTCCTAAAGATGGTTTTTAAAAAAACCCATAGTTCCTTAGTAAAAAAAAATCAATATCAATAGTCCTAATAATGGTATAAAAACCATATTGCCTTCAAAAAAAAATAATGAAACATAAAAGTTTCAAGAACTTGATCCCCATCAATTAAGAAAATAGATCTAAGTTCAACATAAATAAGTAAGTGCATACCATCAAAGTGGATGGAAATATTTTCCATGGGTCCCAAAAAAAAACTCCAATGAGACTTGATAAAATATATGATTCATTATAGATAGGGCTCCCTATGCAACATTACTGCAAATGTGACTAGCACAAAAATTATATGTAAAGGCTCCATTGAGACTTGATAAAGTGATTAACTTGCAAAACATATATAGATGGAATAAATCCATCAAGAAGGCAAATACTCCAATGAGCTTTTAATTTTCAAAAATATATAGATGAAATAAATCCATCAAAAAGACAAATTGACCAATAAGGCCCAATATCAAATTAATGAGACACAATAAAATATCAAATTCCCTTTTTCAAAACAACATAATTGTAGTTGAGAAGGAAACACTAGATTTGTTTTAAATATTGTAATAGATCAAGACTTAGGTAGAGAGAATGATAATTTCTCAAGCCACAAATCAATCCACCTTAAGTTATAAATAATAATAATAATAATATTTAAAAAAATTGTGATGGAATAATGGGAAATGCATGCTATGAAGAGAATAATTATTAAGTATAAATAAGTCATTTAAGATGATATTCATGCATTCATGACTACATGAATATCCCCTTTTCATATTCCAAATATAATTGAGTAAAACAAGTACACTATTATTGGGTTGATCAAGTCCAATAATAAAGGACTTGTGAAGTTATTTAAACAACAAACTTTTTATGTAAAGTAACATGTTGAGATGCACCTGAATCATTAACCCATTCAAAAGGTTTAGAAACATTAAAACTACATGTAAAAGCACGTCTAGATTGATTACTATTGTTATGAAACTGTTGATTATTTTGATTCATAGGCTTTTTCTCATTTTTCTTTTTAAAACAAGTATTTTTCCAATGACCATCCTTATTGCAATAAGTGCAATGTGGTCTCTTAGAAGAGTTAAACTTTCTAGAATCATTTCCATTATTATAATGAGGTTTGGAATTATAATTTTGTTGTTTAGATTGAGGTTTAAAATTTTGCTTATGATTAGACAAGAAAGCATGTTCATTAGACTTAAGAGTACCAAACTGAATTAACTTAGCCTCTTCTTGTCTTAATAAATCATGAAAAATATCATAAGTTAATTGAGTAGCTAAAGAAGGAATAGCTAATTGAGCATGAATATTAGTAATGAATTGTTGAAATTGTCTAGGAAGACACTTTTTAAGAATAAGATGAATTAATCTAAGATTATCTAATTTAACTCCTAAACCATCCAATTGACAATTTAAAACATCAAATTTCAATAAAAATTCATCCATAGATTTAAAATCAGAATACCTCAAATCTTCAAGTTGATCTTGAATTTGAATTTTTCTTGATTCATTTGTATTATCATAAATTGTTTTGAGTTTGTCCCATGCTTCATAGGCAGTTGTACATGTCCCAATGTGAACATAAAGTTCGGGTGACATGGAGATACCTATGAGGCCAAGGGCTTCTTCATTTTTGAGATTCCATTTTTCGATTTCATCTTTGGATGCAGATGAACCTGGTTTAGATTTAGGATCTGTAGCTACATCTAAAAGATGTTTAAACCGAAAAATAAAGCATATATGAGTTTTCCAAGAATGATAGTTAGAAGAATTTAATTTAATTTCAGGAATTAAAGTTGACATGATTGCCAAAAATAAAAAATCACAACTTTATGAGAAAAATAATAAGTATTGTAAATATTTGCTTAAAAAAAAATACCACTTTTGATTAAAAACAATCTCCTTTTAGTTAGAGAAAAAATAAATATCTTATATTTGTAAAATAATCAATCTAAAAAGATATATAATTAAATAATATCAATATAAATTGATTTTAAAAAAAATAAAATTAATTGATTTAAATATAAAATTAAATTAAGAATATAAATTATGAAAAATTACTAAAGTTATATAATATTAATTTAAAACTAATAAATAAAACTACATTAAAGTTTTAAAGTTATAAACTAATAAATATGAAATGAAAGATTTAAAAGATTAAACTTTTTTTAAAACCTTAAAAATAGGAAGATTCTTTAAAAAGAGGAAAAACACATTTTTCATAAAAAGAAACTTTTACCTCCTACGTGGGAGGGAAAGATTTTTCATTTAAAATGAAATCTTTTTTAAAACAAAAGAGATTTTACCTCTTTTCCCTCTGCTTTTTTGAAAGGAAATAGAAAAGAGGCAAGTAAGAGGTGAAGTGTGAGGAGAAGCAACAGCAAGGGTTTTGAGAGACGAAGCAGCAGGCCAGAGGGGATATTTAGCAGCTTTTTCGAAGCAGCAGGCCAGAGGGGATATTTAGCAGCTTTTTCAAGGGCCAAGATTACAACAAAAAGCCATGGTTCGAGCAACAGAGGGGCAAGGGCTGCAAAAGTTTTTTTATTTGAATTTATTATTTACTGTATGAATAAAAATTTGGGTTTTAGATATTTATTTATTATTTAAAAAAAACTTCTGTAAGAACGTGTCAAGTTTGAAAAAGAAAGATTTATTTGATTTATTTGAAAAGATTTCTAAACTAGGGTTAGAGCTTAAAAAAAAATTGATTTTTTTACAGAAATTCGAACATGCAAAGATGCAAATATGTAGAATATAGAGATTTTTTTTTAGAGATTTGCAAAAAGCAGATTAGTCTTTTTTTAAAAAAATAAAATAAAATTGGAACTAGGGTTAGATCCGTAAAAAAAAAAAATTATTTACAGAAATTGATTTTTTTTACAGAAATTTGAACATGCAAATTATGACATACAGAAATTAAAAAAAAAAAATTAAAAAGACTGAACTATAATCCTTTATTTGAGGGTTTCTAAAAATCTGCAAAAAAATAAACATGCATGCAAATTATAATGGATTTTTTTTACAGATCTAATATACAGATTTGCAAAAAAAATAGATTAGCTTTTTTCTAAAAAGAATTTCTGAACTAGAGTTACAGCCCCTAAAAAAATTGATTTTTTACAAAAATTTAATATGCAAAAAATGGATTTTTAAATTTTTCTGCAAAAATAAATAAATAAATCATGCATGCAAAATATATTGCACAAATTTGAAATTTGAAAAACTTAGAAATATTTAGATAAGAAATCCTGCACAATGGTTAGAAAAATATATCAAACAAAAAACAAGATTAGACTTTTGGCTCTTCTCTTTTTCTGTTTGAGTGCCTCCAATGGTGTGTTGAAAAATCTGGTAAACCTTCAACAATGTAGCTCACAAAATATTAGTAATACCAAGCTCTGATACCATGAAAGGAAATAAAAAAGAGCAATGGAAAGTACTAATAAAGAGAATTGTTTGAAGGAAAGATACCAAATAAATTGAAGTAGCCAAACCAAACACCACCAAAGCAAGAGAGACACAAGAATTTGTTAAGGGGAAAAAACAAGAAAAAACCCCAATATTATGAATGGAGGCAAAATGCCTAAAGAATAATACAAAGAGAGAGAGCTTCAGCCTTAGCTTGCTTGCATGAGTCTTGAAGAATGAGAGGAGAGGCACCTCAATAAGTAGAGGTGAGAAGGAGTTATAATGTAACTCCCAACTCAATGAATGCCACCATTCATCTATGTGTGTGCAAAGTGTCACCTCTTAAGGAGGTGGTTACAAATATTCCTTAATAAAGGAATTAAAAATAAGTCATCCTCACACATGTGTGAGATGACAAAAAGGACAAAAGACTTGTAGGGATTCCTTTGGAATATTCCTACAAGTTAATAAATAATTACAATTAAAGAATAACCTTTACCAAGTAAAGATTAATCTTCTAACATGTTAAATGAAACACAAATGTGTGTCTTGTGCTTATTCTTCATATAATAAATGTGGAGAGCATGGAGTAAGTTTAATTAACAGCATTAATCAATCCATTATTCTACATGCAAATAGATGTTTTGTGTTTGTTCTTCTAATAAGAAATGTGGAGATAATGGACTAAGTTTGATTAACAACCTTAATCAATCCACTAATCTAAAAATAAAAGGAAGCGGAGAAGTGCAATTAACATCCCCAAAGATTCTACAATGATTGGAAAGAGTGGTAAGAGTGAATTAAAATCTAAAATGATAGTTTCCAACATTCTAAAATTGACTCCAAACATGTTTGAGTAACAATTCTATAGTTTGTAGGAAGCATCAATGGTATAGGAGCATGGCACAAAGATAGCCATTTTGGAAAATAAATAAATATACAATCATATTATTATTTAGTGTTGGGAAAACTACTAATGGTTGAAATGGATTCCCATGGTTGAGAAGACATTAGTAGTGGTTTATATAATCCATGCTTTTTATCAAAAGGTTCAACTTGAGTGAACATACAACACTAATGAATGCATTACTCGACCTAATTCAACATAGAAGGAAAATAAAATTGTCATTAAGGTATTACAAGGTCTTTTGGAAAATAAAATATCCAACATAGGAGGATGAGTTAGCTTTCTTTATAAAAAGTTGATGAGGTCAGCATGTGGTAACACAAATGTGAGAGAACTTATAAAACATCATGTCCAAAACATTATAGTCAAAGATATTTATTTTTTCATTGTTGCATGTAATAAAGCTTATGTATTCAAGCTAAATTGAGTAGCAATAGAGAATAAATTTCCACTCATCATATGGTACACATTGTGTATCCAAAATGCTAAGTAAACAAGGAGGATGACTAAGAATATTTTCCACTTTGTTTGTGATGACACTGTTATATTTAATCACTGATGATATTGTTGAATGTATGATGCCCACTTTAAAGGCCAAATTTCTTCATCCTTACATCAAATTTTCAAAAATTGAAGTGCTTGGAGGTTAGTATGTAAAATCATCTCCTTATTAATAAGATAATACCACGATTCCTTCAATGCTTTGATCAAGGTATAAAGTCCCTTATCATAGGAGCTATCATTGAGTGTAGCTTGTGATAATTTTTTAGAATGATATGTCACTTGATTTACTCCTTGTATTTCTTCCTAAACCTTGGCTCCCTTGCTACTCATCAAAGTAATAAGTTGTATTCCTTTAAACTTTGGGATTTTGGAGTATTTTTTTAAGTCATTTAGGATGGGAAGTTCTCACTAGGTATTTTAATTTTTATATAGCCATGGGGGTGATATTGGTAGTGAAGTTGAAATAGTCAATGTGGTTTAAAAATTGTCATTTAACCCATTCTAGAATATTGTGGGAAAGGGGAATTTTTTTAGGCTTGTCAAATACTTAAAGAAATGAGATGTTTTTGGTGAAATCAAATTTTCAAAAGTCAAAATATTTTTTTGCAAAACCTAAAATAATCAGTGTTTGGTAGTTGAGATACCTTTGGTTCAAATATACAGGTCAAGTGGTCACAATTGAAATATTGTACCCAACACCTAATATAGCTACAAAAAAAATGTATGTGGCTTCATCCCTATAAATTTCCAAGGAGAAATAAAAACATTTTCATTTGCATTCGCTTCGTTATATTTTTTTTTATTATATGGGAAAAATAGGTTTTGAAGGGACCTAAAACCCTTTATATCAAGCTACATCAAAATTCTACTAAGCAAAGAAAAAAATATTTAAAGCACTAGCAACAACCAACAACCAACAAACAACAAGAAAATAGGGAAACAACAGAGTTAAAATAGACAAAACACAAGAGTATTACTTCATATTTTTCAAAGTATTGGCCACCTCAATCTCCTGATTGTAGTGTAAGTTAACCATTTCCATCAATTCCTATTTTTCTTCTTCAAAAGACTTCCTCAAACTACCCCTCATCCTTGTGCATGGGCCTTTAACCTCCTCTTTGACACTCTTCTTACCCTTCCCCTTGGAAGTCTAACCCTTCTCATGCATCTCTGCAAAGTAGATTTGATCCTCTCAAAGTTGGTTGATTTGTTCTAGAAGTACCTTGAGAGAATCCACATTGTTTTTTACTAACATATGACTAATCCGCAAGCGCTTCTTGATATCCTCATTAGTTTCCTTGATATTTCCCTCCAACTTACAAAGGAGGCTTTCACAATCAGCTTTGAAATAAATAAAAAAGAGCATTCCAAATCCACCATCCTCTCTATGAGAAAATCCGAAGAAGTCCATTTTGGCTAATTAGCCAAATTCTCCTTAAGCTCTTGATTTTAATGTTCAACTTATTAAACTCCTTAATCACCCATTTGGTAAGTTTGAAGTTACATGTGGTGCTAGTTCTAGCCATGTCCAGTAGCTCCAACATAGGGGTGTTATCTTCCTCGAGATAGGAGAAATCCTCAAAAAGAGGATGAACATTTGTTGTTTTTGGTTTTTCCAAGGTCAAATTCTTACCCATAGCTTCCCTCTCACCCTTATCAGCCATGGCATCCTCAATAACCTTGTCTCCCTCTTTGTTGGCATCTTAAGGAGGTGTTGTTGGGCAGGAGAATCTTCCACAACTAAGGCATTATTTGCAGTGTCCTTCACCTATTATGGTTCCTCTTGCTCCCCCTTTATGCACCCTTTTGACTCCGACCTATGCATCTTAGCCAATCTCTTAGAAGACCTCCAATGAAGCCCCAAATCCACAAAGTTCTCCACGTGAATTGAATGCTCTTCCTCATCCTTCCCAGAATCTTCTAAGTCTGGACCATGCAACTCAACCTTCTTTTTGGTTGCTCGTCGTTGAGGCCCAACCTTATTTAGTGTAGAATCATCCTTTCCAGAAAATGGCCCACCAAAATCCTTCCCATGAATGATCAGTTTCTTGGTGGTACCCTTCTTCAGAATTCCCTTCTCCCTTTTTTTAGTGGGAGAGTCATCAAGGGATGAGGATACTGCAATAGTATTTTCTTCATCCACCTTCCACTCGTCATCCCTATTGCCTTCAAAATTTGAGTCAATAGAATAGGAATTAGAACTAATGGTTTTCTCTTTTCCCTTGACAAACTTGGCCATATTGTTAGCTCACATGCTCAATGATGAGAAAGATGATCCCTTCATAGAGCACAGGAGTCCTACGATTCTTGCTATTATAAGAAATTTTAATTTCTTTCTAAGAAAGTTTCATTGATAGGACAAATATTTTTTATGTGAATCCAATGTGTCTTGTACCTCTCTACTCTCACATTCTTTAATGTAACTTTCACATACCAATGAGTATATCAAAAGGACAAGCTTCTTCCACATACCGATAAGTATATCCGAAGGGAAAACATATTGAGAGCTTTGATATATCAATATATAAAAAATGCAACCTCTTGGAGTGTTAAGAAAGCAATCCATTTCCACTTAACAACAAAAACTATAAGGTGTTTTGAATTGTATTATCTCTGAGCATTATCGATGGAACCTAACTCAAACATTTGTAATTTGCAATCATGTCCAAATCATATGCCAATTGTATGTCATTTTTACAAATTAATGTTAGCAACAAATAAGAATACAATATAATATTCTAATGTTGGCATCAATACAAGCCTTTATTTATATAATTTTGCAACCAACACAAGATGTTGTCATAAGAAACAAATAGGTTAAAAGATCAACTACAAGAATAGGCACCTAATGCCTCAACAAAGAAGAAAGATGTCATTGACAATAATGTTCCTTCTTTGAGAAATTCAACTCAAAAATAAAATAATGACAAAAATTATTTGAAGAAAAGTGATAAGCTCCTTATTGTGTCACATAAAAGTGTTGTAGAGAAGAAATGTGTTTTTCTTCATTCTTAAAGAAATTTTGAGTCTTCTCATGTGCCACAAAACAATACTAGGTTGCATAACTTTTGCATACAGTGTTTGTTTTTCAACAACTTTATATCATCAAAAAGATGGTTCCAAGCTCAATCCAAATCTACAAATATTTTTTCTAGATTCTTCTCCTAATTTATTCTACAAGTCGTTGAAGTCATACTTGCTATTTCCACTTTGGAGGGCATAACTTTTGCCTCTATTATCAGTTTTTTGTGATTCAAGCGGCATCAAAAAGTTGATTATGTCCTCTACACAAATCTAAGGTTATTTTTTATTCATGGAAGCATATGTGAATATTAATCCTTGCATGAAACAATTCCTTTTTGCATGCTTCATGTTTTCATTTTCTCTTTGATTTTTGCATGTTTTGCATGTTCTCTTTTTACAATCTTGGGGTATTGTAATAAATGAAAGTTTTAATAAAGTTCCATCAGAGGGACTTTTGCATAATAATTGTATTAGAGTTTAGTTGCATGGAATGCACTTTGATCCCATCTTCATATTGATGACAACTCGCATGAGTTGTATCTCGATTTTGTAGTTTCTTTTGGCCATAATCTTGCTTATAACTTGACACATTTTGGTTCATATCAATTCATTTCTCAGAGTGAGATCCTATGGTTAATGATGATGAATCACATCAGATTCTCATCAGGTCACATCTCACTTTAAGGGTCATTCATCCTATGGCTAATGTTCCAAAATCTTCATGGTACTTGCTCCTATGGATCAAGATACACATAGCTTCCAGATTCTTTCATCTTCTATTTCCCTCTTATGGGGGGCATTTATAATGTATCTATGTGATGGATGGTGTACTTGGGGGGTCTCATAGAATCCTCTATCTTTCATCACTTGATTGCATTCTCTTTTTGGGGAGGATTTTTGTCCCACTAGGTTTCTCTTTTTCCCTTTTATGATATTTCTTTTGCATTGCATATGTACATGGGTACCAACATGACCTTGTAGTTGGGACCCATTCATGATTTCATGCATCCATCCTTGCATTATTTGCATGTTTCTTATTCTCCCTAAGTTTCACTTAAGTGGGGTGTTGGTGTAATTAAATATTTAATTACATTTTATTAAGTTTACTTAGGTCCTAATTAGGTTTTCCTTTTAGGGTTTTTCATCTTTCTCTATAAAGTCAAGTTATCTCATGTAATTCATTATTCCCAATAATATTATTTGCATCATTTTATGCAAATTTCTCTTGCATGTTTTATTTTCTCCTTATCCAAGGCTAATCACAGGTTTTGCAAGTGATCTTGGTTTTATTGAGCTTACTAGAAAATCTAACAGGGTCTAAATTAAAAAGTGTGTTGTCAAAACCAATCATGGATATATTACCTTCTAGTCATCTCATTGTTGAATCACCATATGGTGTTTGTGTCTAAGAGGCAATAAAACCCAACAAACATCACCTTGTTCTAGGATATACTGGTGTTATAAATTTTCATATACCAAAATATTCCAAAGCTATCAAATTTGTGTTTGGAGGTATTCAAAACAACAATCAAGTTAAGTCTTCACTAGTTGGTCAACAACATGAATAGACAAGTTGTTATTTCATTCAAAATCAACTTGAACTTAAACCCATCAAATCTAAACATGTTTTCATTGTGGATGTCAAGAACATAGCTTCCATTATTGTTTTGATCCACATCCTTGTCTATCATGTGGTCAACACACACATTCAACAAAGTAATGTTATGTCAAAGATACAACTACAAAATTAATCAGGTATATACATTTCGAATGGAAAGATCATTTCATATGACAAAGTGAGACTTTCCTTTTGTCAAATTTGTATAGGAGAGTCTTGTGATGTGGTAAAAATTGATCTAAAGTCTAAATCACACTTTCTCCTACATCATATTAGGAAGGAACTAAAAATAATCGCATACACCCACTTGGCTACTAACCTCAATGGAAGAGGAAGAATTGTGGATCAGGGTTTTGGTTCTTTCTTTGGGGGAGATTGATGTTGATTGATTGATTAATAATTAACTTGATTTGATAATGCAAATGTGTACCTAAGTCAATTATGAAGCTACAATAAACTAATATAATTACAAAAAATATATAGAACTGAAACACATGAATGAATTACAAAATAGCAAAGTGCAGATACAGAGGAACCTAACATATAAATTGGGGCTCAAATTGGCTAGATAGGGGTGGTGACGCCCTAGACCAAGAAGTGTAGATCTCAAGAATCATAAATCAAATCTAAGATGGTCTTAGTCTATAGGTTCTTCCTTTTTGGACTCAGCTTCGGAACTTTGTCTATTGATAATTAATTCCACTTGCCCTAATTTGTTGACATAGGAGGCTTGAATGTTAGATCTTTCAATTAGGTCTTCAAACTTCTCCCAAATCTACTTCAGATTTGCCACTTGCACACAAGAGAGGGGAGAAAGGGTTGTGTCATATAGGGGCTTGCCTAAGTCAAACCTCATTTTGGAGTTTCCACCTCCACAACGACTATGATGATGTAAAGAGTGCTTACCCTCAGTTGGGCAGAAACAAATGGATAAAAAAAGTGAAAAATTGACAAGTGTTGCAACTTACTACTCATATTTGCTTTCTTTGATGAATTGAAGTCATTGTACTCATCTCATACAAGGATAATTGGATGATTGATTGAATATATTACAAGTGTTAGTACTCAAAAAACAAATGAACATAAAATATGAACAAACTCACATATAAACTTGATGCATTACAAATATGAATCTTGATTGATAATAATTATTGTAAACTCTGCTTATTATGCTCAATTGTGATCTCCAATTGCTAGCATTGCATTAGATTTCTTAGTATTTCAAATGGTGAAAATGACTTGTATTTATATGTAATTATTTGCTTTCCTGTAAAATTAATTATCAAAAGCCGACAAATGAATTTAAATTTGTAAATGTTAAAATGTCAACTATAAAATTTTAAATTGGGCCAAAGCAGGCTGGATAAGGGTAGTAGTGCCCTAATCCAGACCTATTTTGGTTCTTTTAGTGTAAAATAAATATTAAATGATAAAATTCCCAATCTAATTCTGATTTACAAAAAATGACCACAAAATAGGCAATTTAAGAGCAAAATTAGATCCAAGCAAATAGGGGTAGCTAAACCTAGTGTGAAATTATCAGGGGTGACAATTTAAGACGCTACAAGTCTAATCCACCATTTTAGATGATGACCCATCTACTCTTGATGTGGATGTTGTTGTCAATCCAATTGATAATAAACTCAACATTACATATATTGTTGAGCTTGTCTACTCTTGATGTGCACGTTATTGATGATCTAAGCATTATTGATACTTGTACTAGTGTGCAACAACCTATTGAGAAATTTATGGAGTTGTACTCAATTTCCACATAAGATAATTACGCTCTCAATCTCTTTGGTGTTGATAAGAGCAATGGTTTTTTGTACCTGTGATTTCCCATTGGGATATTGATAATGAACATACCTAGACTACCAGATATGTAGCTCAGTATAGATTATTTCAGGCTGTGGATATTGCATTTTTTTATCATAATTTTGCATTTTAGTTGTAAGTTGAAAACATGAAAGGGAAGCTAAGAAAATCTTCCCATTAAATTGAAAACCCAAAAGGGCAGTTAATGGAGACTCATGGTGAAAACCTGAGGGAATCATTGAGTTGTGCATCTCTATACATGTTCATGTTCTCTTTCCAAGGGCCTTTGTAGTAGCTCTCCACTCTCATTTTATGAGGACATCAAAATTCATATTTTGAGTTCTTCAAGCATGCTACTTGGAGAAACATCAATATTTCAAGTTCTTCAAGCATGGTACTTAGAGAAACACCAAGATTTAAAGTTCTTCAAGAATGGTACTTGGAAACTTCTCAAATTATCTATTATGGATTTGTCATTATATCATATTGGTATAGCATCTTAGCAAGTAATGTTCAAATCAACACTTGAACACCTAAGATTGTACACTTCAATTTAGTTTTTTATCACTATGCATGGAGTGAGATCATCACATACCTTCTTTTCGCATGGTATTTCTTGCCATGCGAACATTTTCTATATCAATATTACAAACAAGTGGTTCACATTTTTGACATGATAGAAAGTCAAGTCATTTAGTGCATGCTTCAACACACTTTCAGGTTACTCACAGGTGAAATCAACTAGGGTCATCCAATCTCCAAGTCACATATTGTAGCTAGCACACTTTTGGACTACCCATTGACACCATCATTCTAGGTTCTCCAATTTTCACTCACGGAAGTGATAAAGACAAAAGTTGGACAACCTTCATCTACAAATTTCCTCACTCAAAATAAATGGTGGTGAATTTTTTCACAAAAAATGGTTGTGGTATTCCCTCAAAATGGGATATAACATTGTGGAAAGTTGACTAAACTTGAGAAAACAAACTCGAATTTGAATTCCAAGTCCTTGGAAAACTACAAAAGGGAATCGTTTAGGCAAAACCTTTTGTAGAACACTAGAGCTTTGTATCAAGAAAAAGAGGCACCATAAACAAGTTGCTTAATTTGCAACACAAATAATGGTACTACCACAACCCCTATGAACTAAGACGAAGATGTAACAATAATATACATAATCCTTGAAGTAGTAGGATAATATTTTATATTTTACATTTTCTAGTTGCACTAGAAGCTAAACAATCATCTAGAAGATAGATGAAATGAATAATCATTTTCATATTGTAAAATATATAAGCTTTAATTGAATGGATTAATCTTTCATTGAATAGTTTTCCTAATTTTTCAAGTCATGTTCATTCGTCATTATTTTCTTGTATTACATTCTCAACCCAGTAACAAAAAAGGAAATATGTCCTTTGTGGAATCAAGAGGAACTCCAAGAGGGTTAATTACCCTATGGACCCAAATTTATTGTTGGTTCTATGGTAGCAAGTTTTGATCATCACTTTCAAGTTCTAATATACTAACTCAAATTCTAAGAGTGGTTACTAATGTTTATGCTATTACCACCATTTAAGGGGAAATAAAAAAGATATTTTTGAGTAGATAAGTTTAGTTGGATAGAATTGGAAAGATAGTAAATGGATGATTGCACAAGATTTTAATATGACCCTGAATCCTAGTGACAAAAGGGGTTACAAGGTTACATAGAAAGAATGGTAGATCCAAATGAGTTCATAGTTGGCTAGAGTTTTATGGACTCAAAATTGAAGGGGACTAAATTTAATTGGAAAAACAAGTAATTGCGCCTTCACTATATCTAGTATAAGGTGGATAGAGTGTTTATTTCTCCCTTATAGTGCATAGGAAAAATCACATCTTGTTTATCAACTTTGCTAAGGATAGATTCTAATAATAATCCCTTGTTTTGAACCTTTCTTTATAAAATTGCATCAAAATGAGTAAATTTCACTCCAAACGTATGTGGATTGAACATCCCATATTGGTGGAGAAAATTGAAGAGTAGTGAGATATATCTATGGAACTTGTATGTATAGGTTGACTCATAGGCTAAAAATAGTGAAAATGGTGAGTGAAAACGTGAAGACTTAGAATAGAGATATTTTTGGTAGCATTTTTAATTAGAAAATGAAGATTGAGACTTATTTACAATTGGAAAATGATGAAATGCAAGAGAAAGGAAACAAGGAACATCTATTGATAAAGGAAAGTGAGATTCTTGTGGATGATCATAACTTTTTAGCTAAAGAGGAAACATTTTTCCAAAAGAAATCAAGATTGGTTTAGTTGAAAGGAGAGCATAGAAATGCATATAAAGAAGATACCTCAACCTTTAGACACCATACACTCTTAAGATCATGGAGATAGTGACTAAACAAGGGGAAAGAATCCTAGATGAAAATGAGTTCAAGGAGGGAATCCATCATTTTCAGCATTTGTTAGCTCAAGAAAGTCAAAGAAGATTTGGAAGCTTTGATTAGAATTCTAAAAAACATCAATAATATTATAATGCTAGCAGTGAAAAAAGAACTCAATGCCCCTTTGTATGAAGAAGAAATCACGAGTGCATTCTTCTCTATGGCAAGGGATAAAGCTTTTGAACCAAATGGATTTCCTACTATCTTTTTCTAAATGTTTTGGGAGATCATCAAGAAAGATCTTATAGTTGTTCAAGAGTCCTAAAGTAGAGGTATAATTCTTAGAGAAATGAATAATAGCTTCTTGGCATTAATAAATAAGAAAAAAGATGCTAGTAATTACAAGGATTACATTCCAATTAGTCACTGTAATATAATTTATCAAATTATCACCAAGGCTATCTCTTTGAAATTGATCAAATTACTTCCAGTAATTATCTCAAATCATCAAGAAAGTTTTGTTAAATGAAGACAAATTCTGGATGGAATTATAACTACAATGAAACCATTCATTTAGTTGAAAAGGGTAAGAGAAGTAGGATGGTGATTAAGTTGGATATGAATAAGGCCTATGATAAAGTCTTGTGGCATTTCCTAAATGAAGTATGAAAAATTTGGATTCTCGATGCGATGTAGGAAATGGATTATGAATTGCATCTCATCCCTTATGAACTCAATGTTGCTAAATGGTATCCCTGCTATGTAGTTTGGATGTACAAGAGGTATAATGTTGGAGCAGCCAAGATCTATTGCAAATCAAAAACACTTCAACAAACAAGAATATGCAAGATGAAAGAAATTATCATATGCATCAACATGTAAAATATACAAAAGAGTCGTGCATATAAAGTTATGAATAAGTAGGTGAGAAGGTGGAAGTGAAACTTTGACTACCTCTCCAACAATGAAACACATGTACAACTTTATGGACAAGTGTTGGGGAACTTGGTGAATCAACATGAGGTAAGCCAAAAAAATGAGATGTCTCCTATGTGAGCTTAAGAGTAGTGTAAATAGGATCCTTTTAAATAGGCTAAAAGCTAACTAGTTTGGTGATGACAATTTTCACACTAGTAATCCCTCTTAAGTGATACTTAGAGAGAAAGTTAAACACTAAAAATATGAGTATTAGCAACAAGGCTTGATAAGGTACTCATGTACAAGTAAAGATCTCTCATAAACAAAGAAAAGGAGAAAACCTAATAGGGAAAAAAACTCCTTTCCAAAAGAGAGAAAGTGAAGGAAAGAAACCTTGTCAAAGATGTTCCATGAAGATGAACTCCTAAAGCATGTAGAAGTTCTAGACTCTATTGAAGATGAGCTTGATGGTGTCTATTGGAATCAACGAACCTTTGATGAATGTAGATCAAGATAAGATATACAAAACATTGCATGAATACACAGATGACACAAAGACATGAAGGCACAAAGGCAAAAATGCTATGAAGTTGAAGATGCAAATAGTATTATAAACAAGGAGCACAAAAAAGTTGCACAAGTGACCTATGGTACACTACTAAAATATGTATGGTGCTCTATATAAATACCACAATCTCACAAATTATGATCAATTGAAAATTTAGAAGGTTGCTTCAATGCTCCATTGAAATTAAGGAAGCATTAGCATAACCATGTGATGATAACCCCCTTAATGTTAAGAAGGGAAAGGTATTGGTAGATCAACTGAAATGTGGCACATAAGTGTGCAAGAGAATATAGAAGCAACATTAAGTCCAATATGATGTACAAGCAACACTGAAAAGGGTGTGCAAAAATCAAGGCATACACAAATGAAGCAAGAATCATTAAGATTCATTTTTTTCTTGGAGGACACTCACTTGACAAAAGTGTGATGGAAAAAACTAAGGTACTACAACCCACCAAGACACTTTATAACATCGTGCAAGTACAAAAGAGATAATAGATGTGTGAAATTCCCCCCTAAAGAGAACAAAATCAACTTTGGCACTTTATATAAATGCATTTACAAACATATATTCTTGGAATTCTTACAAGGTTCCTTTAAAAATGACGATGAAACCCCCCTATTATTCAATACATGAATCCCCCCAATGATTTACAATGATGTGGCATTTTATATTAGTGCATTTATTATCTCCACAAAGTGGATTTGATGACATGTTTACAAATACTCAAAAAAGGCATATCTGAAATTATATTTCTAGAATACAATCAAAAAAACTAATTGCACCATTACATAGCGTTCAAAAAATTAAGGAAAGTTAAAAAAATGAGACCCAAAAAGGTGTCTGTACATGCCCAAAAGAACCCTCTAAAGTTCCAAAAACAAGAATTGTACATGGTGAGCTCTGAAAATCTGTGATTTAAAAAAAATTCCATACATCAAATTGGAAAATAAAACACACCATTAGATAAAGCACAAAAAAATAACTTGAATAAAAAAATTGCACCAAAAAACATGTATGTATGAACAAGAAACAAACTCATGAAGTTGAGCCACAAAATCAAACTACCCAATGTTGAGGGGTATATCCCCCTAGTGGCAACCTAATGGCTATTGAGTGGCTATGCCAATTCAGGTGGTGCTTGAGTGAAGCTAAGATGGTGGTGGTGGTGGTGGTGGTGGGGTGATGGGGTGGTGATGGTGGTGAGGTGGTAAGAGTTTTACTTTATTTTATTAAAAAAACTTTTTAAAATTATTTTATTTTATTTTAAATCGTTAAAAAAAATGTTGGTGGGGGTTTAACCCCTAACATAGCTCTCAAAGGGGCTATGGGTGGCAACTTCCCCCATTCCCCTCTTAAAGGAGTTTATGGGAATTGTGGGGTCCCTCATGTCACCTCCTTGCCATAGTAAAGGGTACTGAGTTATGAAGTACCCATGACCCCTATAAAAGTTTTAATTTTGCTTTAGAAAAAAAATTCAATGCTAGGTTGTACTATACAAGTGCCCAAAAAATACTTTTTATTTGATTTTTCAAAAATCAAAAAATAAAAAAATTGTTTTTTTTCTACAATACAATATAGGACTACAACAAAAAAAATTATCTCCACTACAACTACTCCAATTTTGGCAATTTAATAGTCATTTAGGAGTTTTTGGCCACTCCAAACACAATGGTACTACCTATTTGCCCCCAAAGTGCTCCAAAAAGATATATTCATCTATAGCAAAAGGTAAATTTTGAACAAAAAATTAGAAATAAATGCAAATGAAAACATAAACTTGCAAACCAAAAGTGCTATTTGAAGTTTTTGGACATTGTTGATGCAATGGAAGCATCAAAATCACGCTACAATGCTCCATTTGAAATTTGGGAAGGGATTTGCAAGGAGGCTCTGATACCATGTTGAAACAACCAAGACCTCTTGCAAAATAAAAAATGCTTCCACAAACAAGAATATGTATGATGAAAGTAACTATCATATGTATCAACAACAACATATAAAACAGGGTGTTCTATTATCCCCTTTTTTGTTTATTATCACGACAAAAGCTCTAGGAAGAAGCATGATGGAAGACCAAAGGGAATTTAAAAGGTTTAGAAGTCACTTCTACTTTTTAAGCCTTAACTCATCAATAGTTTTTGTTGATGATAGTATTTTGTTGGAAATGTCCACTGTCAAGAAAGCTAAGTCCTTTGAGAGAGTTTTAAATCCTTCTAAAAAAATTTCTTTTCAAAAGATTAATTTGGATACAAGCATCTTAAATCCACACAGAAAATCCAGAAGATTTTCATCTTAAATACCCCTACTCAAAGGTAAAGAAGGATTGCAAAAATCCTGGGACATGAAGTTGGTTCTCTTCCTTCATTATCTTGGTATTCCTCTCTTTCTTGGTCAGATGTCATCTAGTCTATGGGACCTTTTAATTGATAGGTTTCATAGAAAATTGCTAGAAGGACTGCCTCCTCGGCCAAGCTAGTAAAATCCAATCCCTTAAAAGAATGCTTCAATCTATTCCTATCTATCTAATGTCAGCCTTTAAAAGACCTATGAAGATACATAGGGACATTGACTCCATCCAAAAGAGCTTTCTCTAGATAGGTGTTGAATAAAAAAGGGAGTTTCCCCTACTTGAGTGGAGCAAGCTATGTATTTCAAAGAAATAGGAGGTGTGGACCTGAAGAAGAGTAGTATGATGAACTTGGCCCTTGGAGCTAAGCTAGGATGGAGAATATTTAAAGAAATCTATAGGTTATGGGCTCAAATTTTATGGTTTAAATATCTTAACGATTTAGACTAGAACTATATTTGTATAGTTTTGGACCCATGCAAGGGTTCAATTTTATGAAACCATATTGTGGACAATAGAGAAGTTATTTGGAAAGGTGTTGGTGAACATATTTTTTCTTTATAAGATTAAATAAAAAATGACTCTATAATGCCCAAGAAGGACTAATCAATTCACAAAAGTTGGAGATATTACCATTGCATTGGTAATCTTCCTCTGAATTTTAAATAAGGTACAACTCCTTCTGATGTAATTTTGTTTTTTTGAAAATATATAAAATGGGGGTATGCTTTTGACCAGAAAGCAGGAAAGGAAAACTAACACCTATTCATAGCCATGAAATAGGTGCGAAGAAAAGTGCTTTAAAACTAAAGAAACTACTTCAATGTTGAAATGGACTGGAAAACAATTAATATCGTAGCTCACAGACTAGACTATCAATGCTTGCTGACTCGACTCAATACAATCTTAATCATTTGTTGCAAATAAATGAATTAAACACCACTGACCAACACATCCTCGTAGAGAAGGAATATCCAAATGTTCATCTAAGCTCACATACTTATTCATAAACATTAGTATCTAACTCACAATTTACTGCACACAGACAATAAACATTCACAACAATGAACTAAAACTGCAAAATTTGATCCTTCTATTATGATCGATTCTCACTCATGCATCACAGTGCAAGGGGGATCAACATGTTGGACCTTTGCAATATCAAAATAAGACATATTTATAGTTTTTAGAACATAACTATCATCAATCTTTGAAATAACTGAAAAATAACCGATTCTTGGAAGAATCAGAATAATCAAGTTTGAAATACTTCTAAAGACAAAACAAGAGAAACTTAAAGTCATCTACTGTTGAGTTGGTTGGGTATGTGAAGTGGCGCAAGTCTCTCCTTCTGGCAATATTTATTGAGCAGTTGCCACACGTAATTGGTAATTCTTCAAAGCCATCACAACAGTAGGAATTTTTGTTTGTTGCGGGATGGTTACATTCCTCATCCTCAACTGCCAAATGGCCTTAGCAATTCGAATTGGATACATTTTGCATGTGATGAGTACAGGGGAGTTCTCGTGCCATGATAATGTCGAATCAATTTTGGCTAGCCTCTTTAATGCCTCCTTATCAAATACATGTTCCCTTGAATAAGTGTCAATTGCTTTGAAGAAAGCATCCTTTAATTCCTCGAACGTGGCAGGCCCCTAATTATCACCTTTCATTATTGGACATCCGAAGTCAATAAATTCTTGGTGAAATTATTGTTCAAGCAACCACATTCGTTTAGCAATCTCGTTTGTTCTGAGAAATTTGATCTTATAACTTCCAGTTTCCATGCTATACTTGTTTTCCACATGACAACCCGGGTATCTTCTTTAGATGAGACAATGTTCTCAAAAGCAGCCTTTTCCATGCCTATTGCAATGATATCAATCAATTCATGATCAATTTGTAGCCAATGTGTTTCCTCCTACTTACAATTGACTAATTCAGATTTGATCGAAATCCTTAACACCACAAACTCATCATATACCTTTCATAACTTCTCAATCAAAGGAGGCCCCTTTTCTTTAATCTCAGGTATCCAATTTTGGACTACTTTCCCATAATAACTATCCTTTTGGATTCTACTCATCATAGCCTTCCCAGCAACTGAATTGAGATCAAAGGTAGGACTTGCTTGACTCAAAGGTTGAGAAGAGGGATTTTTTAGAGTCCTAAGGCAATTCGACAAAACCTCTATGGATTTTTTTAGCTCATGTTTATCTTGTTTATCTTTCTTTGTTCTCTCCACTAACCTTGAGGTTGTGACTTGGAAATTATGAATGTCTCCATCTCTATTAGGAGGGCCTAAATCTACTTTGGTCACACTATAGTATGTTGTAGTAACCTGGCTAGGATCCCTTTGTATAGAAGGTTGAGTAACTTCCATAATCAAATGTCTAGAAGTTTCTTCTTCCATTAACCTAGCAATAGTTTTCAATTTCTTTACCTTTGGTGTTCTTTGCAAAAAAATTCCTACTACATCCTCTTTTGGTAAAATGATAGGCATTGTCTTCCTTTTCCTTGAGAGGGAATTTTCTAACAAGATGGTGTAGATTGAGGAGCATCTAGATTTTGAGAAGTTTCAGGTGTGGAGAAATGAAGGGCTTTGTTGAGAAGGGGAGATCTCATTACATTGTGTGTGCTTGAAGGAGAAGAAATTGAAGCTTTACCTCTCTTCATATCTCCTTTTGGTCTACCTTGAGATTGCTCAGGTTGTTGAATGAGTTTCTAGGACTTCCCTATTGGCCTCATTTTCCTGATTCCTTTCCTCTAATTGTCGCTCAGCATCATCATCCCTTTGTTCTTCGACTATGACATTGGGAAGAGGACCTTCACCACACGTTCGTTATGATCCTTTACCCTTCTCGAGAGGATCATCCACATTTCCGCTATTTCTTGACAGAGACATGGTTTGTATTAGTGATGTTGATGCGGGAGACATTGTGCTTGCATGACTAGCACCAATTTGTTCTTGAACTCCTTTCTTCTCTTTTGATGGGGCTTTAATAGTTCCCCCTTTCTTTTTGGATAGCCAAACATGTGTACTTTTCAAGGCTGTTGAAGTTCTAACTCGAATATCTTCAATTTCTTCACTGTTCCAATGCACAGGTGGGAAAGGTTGTGTTTGTATCCACTAGACATAGGTTGGATCAATTAAATCAAAGTCTTCATCCTGTATTCCCTTTATGTTCCAACCCAACTTAAAGTTGAATATCTGTGTCAAGGAGAGCCTCATCCAATCCCTTTTCCTTCATTGTCAACCACACAATCTACCCAGAAATCTTTGAGGTGAGGTATATGATAATAACCGGGACCAAGGTAAAGATGATCCCTTACATAATTTTTGTTGTCGAATGGGAACCTTCTCTCATAAGTGTCGAAGGAGAACTTTGCAATGTCTATTTTCAAGTTAAAGGCATTAGACTGAGACCTACATTCATAATATCCTAAACCAATTGGGAATGGAGTCCCAACCTTCTTTCTATCAGCGCACCTTGTTTACCTCCGCAACTTGACGACAAACTTCTATCAGAATGAATTTATCCTCAACATATCTGGGTAGCTTAAGAGGGAAATCATCAAATCAACCAATTCTTAGATAAGTAAATGTTTGAGACTGGATGAAAAGGCTACCATATTTGGTTACTAATTGGAAAGCTTCAGGATACACCCTCTGACCTAGATCACCTTGTAATTCCCTGACCAATTTCATACTAAACACATCATTTACCCTTGAAAAATTCTTATATCTCTTTTCAAGCTGCAAATTAGGGTAGTAGTCATAGATTTGTTCGTCGAAATCCTCCACAGGTTTTAAGCCAATCCAAGGCCTTGTGCAGGCCAAGACATAGAAAAGATAGGAAGACATGTAAAATGACCTATTAATAGCAAAACTTCTTATTGTGTCATCCAACCTGTCACTGATTACAGTGGCCCAGTCTAAATATTATTGACCAACACAAATAACCCGTACGAAGAAATACATCCATTCTTTGAAGTCATGAATGTTCATGCTCCCTTTAACCATATGCAATAGCACAATGATATCTAAAATTTCTTCTTTGAAATGTGATTTATGCATCTTCTTAGGGAGTAGTGATTTTCCTTTCTTAGGAGGGTCAAACCACTCCTTTGCGATGCAATTCTGATAATACCCCTTCTTTTATGAGAATTGACACTAAGATAGTAAAATTAAACTAGAAATATACCTCCCTCTCTGGTACCCTGAAACACCCACTGATGGTGGCTCTATCCAGGGTTACTAGCAAATTGTTACACTTGATGTGGATTTCTCTTGTTTCAAGATTATAACAAGATATACATTCTAACACAAGCTTCGGCATTGTATTGCTACAGGGAATGCAGCAGCCTGAAGAAGGCTACTTTCTACTACCCTTTGAGTAATGGGTCTCTTTTTGGTTCATGAATCCTTTCCCAAAAAGTATCCAAATTATGTCCTAACCTTGTATCACCTATTTCAGGCAAAGAACTATCTAGGCCAACCAAATGCTCATACCCCAAATATTTATATTTCACTTTCCCAAATATTCACCTCAAAAAGAATTCAACAGTGTTATGTTGCGGAAAACAATCTTCAGTTACCAAAAATTCTAGATCATGTGGTGCATAATTTTGTTCATATTGTTTCAATTTCTGGGATTCGTATGCCACCACCTTCTCATCTTGCATCAATACTCCTCCCAATCTATCACCAGATGCATCTATGATTACTACAAAATGACCATTAGGGTCTGGTACAACCAAAATAGGTGTTGTAGTTAACTTCTCCTTCAATGTATCAAAAGCCTCCTGACATTTTGCAATCCATTCAAACCTTTTCCCCTTTCTCTAAAGGGAGGTGATGGGGTGAGCAATTCTAGAAAAAAATTTCACAAACGTTTGATAATACCCTGCTAAAACCATGAAGCTCCTAACCTCGTGCACATTCTTAGGTACCATCCATTCTACTATAGCTTTTATCTTTGCAGGGTCTACTACTATTCCCTTAGCTGATATGATATGACCCAAATACTGTACCTCCTTTTGGAAGAAAGTGCATTTCAACAACTTACCGTAAAGTTGGTGTTCTCTTAATCGTTGAAAGACTATCTAAAGATGTCAAAGATGTTCTTCCTCATTCTTGGAATAAATAAGAATATTGTCAAGAAATACCAATACAAACTTGTCAAGGCAATTGCGAAAAATGTTGTTCATCAAATTCATAAATGTTGTTGGAGCATTGGTAAGTCCAAAAGGCAACACTATGAATTCATAGTGCTCGTACCTAGTTCTGAAAGTTGTTTTATACATATCTTCCTCTTTCAATCTTAACTGGTGGTATCCCAATCTTAAATCTATCTTGGAAAACATGGTTGCCCCCTTCATCCGATCAAAAAGATCATCTATCCTAGGCAAGGGATATTTATTCCTGATGGTGAGCTTATTCAACATGCAGTAATCAATGCATAGTCGGAGTGTCCCATCCTTCTTTACAAATATCATTGGTGCACCCCATGGTGAAACACTAGGTCGAAGTAACCCTTTATCCAACAATTCCTGCAACTGTGCCTTCAACTCCATCAGTTCCACTGTGGTCATACGATACGGGGCCTTAGAGACAAGTTCAGCCCCCATAACTAAATTTATAGAGAAATCAAATACTCTTCTCGGCGGTAGCCCAGGTAGTTCCTCTGGAAACACATCCTGAAATTCTCAGAGATAGGGATATTTCTCCGCAAAAGTTTCCTTCTTAGGATCAATTTCCATTTCCTCACTCTAATTCTGAGTTTACATAATCATATCATCCAGAATTACACTTTCTTTAAATTCCCTAACTTCCTCCATCTTTACAGCATATATTTGACAACCTTTTCTTTTATTTCTTTCTAGTTGCATGGTAGAAATTTGCCACATTCTAACTTCCCATTGCACTCCTTGCAAAAATACCTTATTTCCACAATCATCTAGACATTCCATTGTCTTTTGCCAGGAAATCAATCTTGGCCTTATGCTCTTTTAACCAATTCATTATGAGGATTACATCATAGGAACCCAAGGGTGCTACATATAGATTAACTTCAGTAGTGAAGTCTAGAAGTTCTAACCTAGCCTCAAAAAGACATTGCTCTACCCGAGCTCTCGTCTAATTGGCATATTCTACAATCCAGGAGTTTGCCATAAACCCAATTCTTTTTGGAAATCTACCAAGTAGTTTAGGTGAAATAAAACATTCAATAGCCCCAGTTTCAATTAATATAGTTATTGGGTTCCCGTAAAGCATACCTGGTGTTTCAATTGGAGTAACCTGATACTCTACCTGACGGTTGTCTACAGCTGCATGGATCCTCTATTGAAAAGTTGTCTGTTGAGATGGTAATGGCATTCCTTGTTGCTGCCCCTATTGATTCTTATTAGGGCGCTGATTTGCATAATGCTCTCCTCCGCAATTAAAACATCCCCCAGGCGGTCCTTTCTTTTCGGTACCCTTGCTTGCATTAGATTCATCTTTTTAGTTACTATTATTGCCCTTTTTATCCTTTTTGTTATCATATTGATTATTCTTATTCCCTTTTCTCTTGAAGTTTTGATGAGATTGTTTCCATTTTCTCTTACCATGATTCTTATCCCTGATGGAATCATCCTTCTTTAATCTTTGTTTCTGACGAACTACCTTCTCGTAAGCCTCATCCATTGTACGAGGTATCAAAACATCTACCTGACCTCCAATGCGGTTATTCAATCCCAAAATGAACTTTCGGACTTGAAATTTTTCATTTTGTTGATATTGAGGTACATATTTCAGTAACCGAGTATATTTTTCCCAATATTCATTGATTGACAGAGGCCCCTGCCTAAGGTTCTCAAAATCCAAAAGTTTTTTATCATAGAACAACTGTGGAAGCCATCGTTGCCAGAATATTCTTACAAACTACTCCCAGGTCACATCTGCCACTTCAAGACCCATTTTTGCTCTTTTGGTTTCCTACCACGTCGCAGCTTCTCCAGCCAACTGGTAGGCTGCCTAAGCAACCTTGGAAGTGTCTAAGTAGTCTCTTAACTCAAAGTATTTCTCCATCTCAGTTAGCCATGCTTCTGCAACATCTCCTAATGCAGAGCCCTCAAACTTCAGAGGTTTAATCTTTTTCATATCTTTGGCCAATTAATTAGCCAATCAACTCCTTTTATTACTCAGGCTTATGGTTTTAGAACTTTCTTCACGTTGGTCACTACGGGTCTCAAACCTTTCATCACACATATTAGTCTGCTCGTCCACTTTCCTTTCCAGATTTAGCAAACGATTTTGAGTTTCATTAATTAAATTCAATAGTTGGTCAAGTTTGGCCATAGGGTTATCATTGTCTCGATCTCCTATAAACCCATTTTTGGAATTCTCCATTCCAATGAGGTTCTTGGAGATAGGGTATTACTTATTAGTCTATGTTAGGTTTAATTTCCATGGTTCTTTTAATAAACTTCATAAACAAACAATTGCTCAAAGATATCAACATGATATGCCATCAATTAATTATAGATTCCATTCAATAATGATTACAAAATATCTATCACTCCCTGTGATAGATTCAATTACAAAAGGATTATAAATAACTAATCACTCCCTGTGATAGATTTGATTACAAAATGAAAAACTATCACTCCCTGTGATAGATTTATTTACAAAAAGAATAACTATCACTCCCCATGATAGATTTAGTTACAAAATGAATATAAATAACTATCACTCCTTTGATAGGTTTAATTACAAAATTATTACAAAAAGACATCTCTCACTTCCTGTGATAGGTTTTCATTGCAAACTGATTAGGTGTCCATATCACTACCGGTGACCAATTCCTCTTGATCACTGAATTCAGAAAAAAGGTATGAGCCTATATCCAGAGGTTGGTTTTTGTTTTTCAAAAGATCCAGGCAGCTTGATTCCAATTTTGTTTAGGTTCACAGGACTGGTTTGTTTCAAATCAGCAAGGATGGTTGCTTTAACAGCTTCCTTACTGGAAGGTGTCCACTTCTTTCTTTCTCGCCGAAGTCTCCTCAAAGCTTCAGTCATGGTCTCCAAGTCCGCAGGCATAGAGCATTTGGAATAATCATATTGTAGTCTGATGTTCCATAGTCGTTTGGATACCAGATCTCAGACCTTCTTTCGGGGTGTTTTTTGTATCCAGATCCTGGAAAAACACCAAGGATAGATTTTAGTTTTCTAGGTTCACATGACGAGCCCGAGCTTCAATGCCGAACCCGGTAGCTTTGATACCATATGTAATACTCTATCTGTCCTACAGTTAAATAAGAAAAACCAACCAACTAATTTAGCTGAAAATGTAACTAACTTGTTTCACACTAGGGTTTTCTCTTTTCATTCTAACGGAAAGAATTTCTTAGGAAAGTAAATTTTGCATAATAATCAATACATCAACTAACTTCTAGTTTCAGTTCAACTAAAAAGAAACATCTAACTGAATTAACTGAAAAGGAACTTTTAACTGATTTCCAATAACAAAAGAGCAAACGAGCTATAACTAACTTTTCACTTCTTCTGAATAAAATTACAAGTTCATTTAAAATTAAGTAATCAATTCAGATAAATTTTAAGAGAAAAAAGGGTTTCAAAAGTTTACAGTTAAGAAGCTGAAGCATTTGAACTTGACTCTGTCATCACGGGAAAAAGAGATATCATCAGGGGCTTTACCGCCCAAGCGAAGACCTACTAGTCTCCCGTGTTCCTTCGACTGAAGGAACTCGTCCCTTCACGAGGGTAGTCTCAGGGATCAATCTATCGTCATGCCTCTGAGCCTAGTGTCAAGGACCTGTATCTACTTATCGAACCTTCACTATGGGTACCTCCCAACTAGAAGATTACTCTAATCAGTGATTCATCCGGTACTTAATGGCTGACAGATGTTGAATCTAGCATCGTACCTTGGCCAAGGATTTCAATTTCATTACTAGCACTCTTGTGCCATCAGCGCTCTCACCCTTGCTCGACATGATTATATATATTTTAGGATTAATGATTTAATGTCAAAATTTGATTCTCATTTCTTTAGGATTCTAGTTATACCTTAACCACTAAATAAATGCATTAGAAAGGACAATTCGGTAGAGAGAGAATCTCTAGATCTCAATTAATCATACTTATGAATTCATGAGGACTCCAAGAGTAGGAAAGATGAATACAAGGTCAAATTTCGGTCTAATGATTGATTGAGTTGTCTAGAACCATTTAATTGTTCCCTTAGATCTCATTAACTTTAAAATTATTTCAGGATTAACCAAACAAGTCTCTATTTACTAAGCCAAGACTTGTACACAGTTTTGGTCAAGAAGAAAAGTTCCATAATCTTTTAAGAACGTCAAGACAAGGCATCAAAATGTCGATTTAAAACGCTTAAGTCAACAGAAGAAATAAAATAGTATACAAAATGTTGGATGGTTGCCTTCAAGGTCGGCATTGGTTCCAGACCATCGGAGTCTTAAAAATATACTCAAGAAATTAATAACAGCCAGTGAAAAACACAAGATTTTAAATCGATTTGAACCCAAACCCATGTAACTACATTGCATATCTTATACTATTCAACCAGTAGAGTTGCAATTCGAAAACAAATTTGTTCCCATTAGAAGATACGATTACTTGCCTGAAGATTGAAGAATGCTCAAGTCGAAGAGAATCTCTATGAGCCTCAACTGAAACTCGATGAAAGAAGTGATGACCAAGCTACCTTCCCAAGACTGAAGAAAAGACGTCGCCCAACCTTCACAAATTCAAGCCACAAGGATTTATGAACAGCGCAGCTCACCCAAACGCACGACTCAATACAATCTCCAACTCGGTTTGAAGAAGGCCAAACAATTCAGGGCTTAGGGATAGAATTCTTTGAAGTGCATTGATGGCTTTAAGCAAATGAGGGTTTCTATATGGCAAATGATTAGAGCAAAAGCGGCATGAAAGATTGAAAAGAATTCACAATCCTATGCTAGGCTAGAGATGGCGAACTGCAATAAAATTCTAGAAGAAGCAACTCAAAGTTCAGAAGAAAATTCACAAGCTCGATGGCCGACCAACAAAGCCAAAAGCAAGACTAAAGAATGAACCCCAACGCCAAAACCAAGACTATACTATTGGCAGACTCTTCACATACCTTCTTGGACGTTTTGAAAGAAGAATAGCAAGGTGGTGAAAGTTCCACCACTTCATACATCGGTCCCAAAACATTTTCATAATTTGAATTATATTGTATTATTTAAATTATAATATTCCCACGGCTAGAAAGTTAGCTTACAATTTTAAATATTAAATATTATAAAACCTTAATTCACAAGGGAATTAAGATGAAACATGAAATGAACTTAACTTAATAGATTAATTATTTAATTAATGAATTATGGCCAAGGTAACGATTAATCCACACTATCATTTTCCGGCTCATGACAAGACGATGGTTTTGATCCTCTGTTAACCACAACCTCTCCCTGATGACATCTCCTTTTCCATCGTGGCGTCGTCAGACCTACATCCACTGACAGGTATTATGGTTAGATTGTTCACAACGGCTATATAAATATGCATTTAAATATAATCTCATGAACATATTCAATTTCACGTGAACAAGAAATTCACTTGCAATTAAAAGATCGTTTACTTTTCAGTTATGATAAATAAAACAACTATTTTATTCTCAATTTCACATTCACATGAAGAACAGTTACTTGCAACTAACTTCGCATTCGAAATTCATAACCAAACACATATTCTCAATGTAAGGGATGTAACATCATGAGAGAATTTTGACTACTCAAAATTTTCAAAAGAGAGATTTTCAAGGTCCTAATACAGATCACTTGTTCATTGAATGTACCTAAACCTTGCAAATTTGGTAGCTGCTTCTTAAAGAACTAAGTGTAGATTGGATAACGCTAGATAATGTAAGAGGCTGGATCTGTCAATGGACATCTCCATTCCATGGTGTCAATTAGAGTGCACTTGATCTTATTTTGCTTGGGGAATCTGGCTGGAAAGAAATAAAAGGATTTGCAAAGAGGATCTATTACCAAATCAAGACTTCAATTATGGAGATACTTGGAAGCAATCACATAAGCATTTCTAAGGAGTCTATCTCAGAAAGCAAGATAACAACAAAATGGGATTTGCCTTGCACTCCAACCTCTGTTCCTATAGCGGTAAAATCAATAGAATCAATGTTAAGGGGGACAGCTCCAGAGGCAGGCTGGGCTAAGCTGAATTGCAATGGTACAGCAAAGGGGAATCCAGTGTCTGCAAGTGGAGGTGGTATTTTAAGATATTGTAAAGGATTTGCATCAGTACTTTAGCTGATCCTTATAGGCAATTGACAAACAATTTAACTGAGGCAAGAGCCACATTTTCAAGAGTGAAACTAGCAAGAGCCTTTGGAATTCAAAATCTGTTTATAGTAGGTAATTCTCTTAATTCTCTGAATATGATTAACAGTTTGAAGGAGGAATCCAAATGAGATGAATAATTCAAGACATTATAGAAGACACAAGACAAATGAGTAAAGACTTCAATCAAATTTGTTTTCAACATAGTGGGAGCATAATAATGATGTAACAGATTATTTGGCCAATCTGGGTACTTAAAAGGAAGAGTAACTTTTGTGGGAAAACAGTAGTGATTTCCCATTTGCTCTCAAAGAAAATTATTTGAAAAGAAACTGAGAACTAGGCAGTATTTTAGGCTGGTTTAAAAAATTCAATAATAGCAGGTTATGTCAGGTCAGTAGAGTGGTTGTAGATCAAGCCTTGGCTTTAGCTGATATGGAGCTTGTGTTAGATGTGTGGGTGTTTAGTCTTCAGCACCATCTAGTTTTAACTGGGTTTTTCCTGCAAGCGGCTCTGATTGTAATGAGCAAGGTCATGTATGATTCTAGCATTCAACCTTGGATGTAGTCTAGAACCTGGTTCTTACCCTTTGTTGAGCTCAGTGTTCACTTGCCAGAATTATGTTTGTTTAGTTGGATAGTTGTTTTCAAGGAGCTCTTGGTTTGGGCTTCTTTATTATTGTTATAGCTTAATCGCTTAATATGTTACATTTTTTTCTGCAGGGTCACCATGATACTCTGTTTGCATGTGGGTTGTGCAGCGTTTGACAGTCCATTGCATCCTTTATTTCATTCTTCATGGATTCTTTTGGGGAGTCCGTGCTATCATTTGAATGCTGTTGATGGCAGTGATCTTATGTTTGTTAACTTTTCTGCTTCTATAAATGGGGTAGGGTCCCATTCAAAACTCCTTTTTACCTCAATCCAAAATAAACAATAACATAACAGATTCCCTGAATATCACCAAGCATTGCGAAACAGAATACGTGCGACCCATACTTGACTGCATATTTCATATTGAGCATAAATAGTAACTTTGGGCACAGTGTAATACAACAAGAGAAAGATTAAAGCTTTGTGCCATCTGAACAGAATTTGCAGTCATACAAAGAGCAGGATGATATGGGGGAAATGACAAAGGTATATGCAGTTCCTATTGCAAGTTAGAGAAACAAATAGATGTACACATGAAAAGAATCCTAATCCACAAATGTAAAACCTTTAAGCAAGGATATCAATGCATAAAATCACTGAGAAATGTCTCAACTGCATCACTGATCTTCTTTCTAGGTTAACCAAAAGATGAAATTTAATTTTCCAACAAACAGCCGTGTCCTCACATTTTCTAATCTTATTTCAGCACTGTGTCATTGGAGAAGCAATGAAGATTCTTACAACCACAATTGAAATGTAGAAAGAATAATTAAGAACGGCGACGCTTTGGGAGTCGGCATCCATTATGTGGAAGCTGGGTTACATCCTCAATACACATGATATTAGATCTAGGACCTAATCCTTTTCGAAAACTCAAGACTGCTGCTTTCTTTTTCCCGAAATAGCTGGATCCTTTCACTCTCACTACAACTGACTTCATCCCTAAAACTTTGGCAGATTGCCCAACATGCTCTGCGGTTGCTTCAACAGCATACTTGGTCCTACGGCGAGAACCACCTTGAATTTCCTTCAAACAACCTGCAGAGGCCCCAAGCTTTTTATTGCCCTTATCATCTGTCACAGCAATGAAGATATTTTTGTTTTTCAGTGTGAAATGGACAATGTTCTTGTCCATAGTAAATCTTTTCTGCTCCCACTGCTCATAATCTTCCAGGACATTTCTTACAAAGTTATTGTTTCCTTGAGAAGTCCTTCCCAGAGGTCTATTGTCTCTTCTTGGGGCATTTCCTGGAAAAATCCTTCCCTGATAAGACTTTCCTGAAAAATTCTTTCCATGAATGCATGACTGGCACATTTCTCCAGCAGAGCCAACTCCAGGTACTGAAAACAAGGAAATCAATCTTCTATCTTGCTGCAATTCCACTGTACCTAAGCAACAATATAAAGTCACAACCAGGATATCAGTCTTGATTTAGATTACATTTCATCTACCACCAAAACACAATGGATAGAATGAAACACATGGCACAAGAAGCAACACAATTTAACCCAGTTAAAAAGTGATTCCTTGGCATTGAAAAACTAATCCTAAACAATTTTATGCTGGAGAATTCTAATACTAAACAATAAAATATTTGAAAATGAATAAAAATATAACATCTTCAAAAAGGTCATTTTGAGGTACATCAAGCAAACTCATTGAAGTTCAGAAACAAAAAATTAAATATAGTATTACAAGACCTAACATGTTTTCCATCAGCTCAAAGAATCAAAAATTAGGATCTGAATGCAACTTGGGGATTGCATTTTGAAAACTCTTTTTTACAGACTGATAAAATAAAACTTAATACTGAACAGTGTAAGACAACTAATTTCGGGCCAAAGTATATTTGAAACTTCTATGCAACGAAGTTGCATTAGTCGATCATAACATATGAAAATAATAAATATACAAACATAATAGGGGCATCCTTGTCAATAGAAAGGGTAGGATCTAGAAAAGTATATAAGTAAATAAAAAACATGAAGAAAAAAAATTAAAACACTGCAAAAAGTCAAGAAAATTGTGATATCTAAAAGTATCTGATCCCAAAAAACATAATAACAGTGGATTTCAGTGGAGAATAAAGTCTGCTCCTGTTCTCAGTCATCTCAGCAAATTTATTTGTGTGTCATAAGAAGGGAAAAAGGGTGCAGTAGGCAGAGGTGCCTTCAGGCAGATCTTTGGGAAGAAAAATATTGAACGGAAATTTGGGACCAAAGGCTTCTTGAGAGTAGCAGAAAACTTTTCCCGAAGGGAAAAAGGTAACTAAAACATGGAACCTTTGGAAGACATCACTCACCCCTGGTGTGGGAAAGGATTGTTTATTTTAGACAGAGAAATCTGGGAGGATCACAGTTCTTATTATGGGTCAAATTTTAACAAGTATTCCAATATGGAATTCAATTCTACAAACAAATGAGCCCGTGGTTCAAAGTTTGAGAAACCTTTCGTTAAGGAATCAATAAAATTTATTTTTCGTTCCCTGCAAATTTTGTGATAATGGTATGATTATTGCTGTTGCAAGGACATGACAATGGAAAATTATTTCCAAGGTTGTTAAAAGAGTAATCACATGAATGAGGATAACTTGCCAAAAAATTCAAGAAGAGTAGAAATCTACCATCAGCTAAATAAATTGGTCGTTTATAGAAAGAGAAAATTGATCAGCCATCAAAGGAGAATGCTAAGTTGCTTGCCAGAATTGCCATGGGAGAATTATGAACAAGATACTGTTCATGGAGAATGACGAAAGTGATGTTATGAGAGGATTCTAATTTCTGAGACAGAAAGAGTGCAAAGAAGGTAAGAGAAGGTCAAAGAAGGACTGTCACCAAGTTATCAGCCAGACGTCTGCGGGGAGCTTTTGAAAATCACAAAAAAAAAAGTTGACATTCATTGTGGATTAAGAAAATCAAAAATCAACTTCCTCTGGCACTTCTCCAAGTTTCTTTTGAGGCAACGTGACCCCTTATACCCCTAGCTTTTTAAAATTATGATTGAAGCACTTGGCAGATCTATATGGACCAAATTACTTTGGAAGTCAATTATAAATCTCACTTTTACTTTGTTGGTGATACATTGCTTAACAGGAAGCATAAAATTGCATATGCCCAAACATTTCAAGAAAAAACTCTTTGTAGATATGAAATTACAGGTAGTCATAAAAGACAAGCAACAGATCTTCTTCCCCAATGTGGCTAGAGGAGCCCAAACTAAAAATTGTAAAATCTTGGAAATTGATTGTACTTTATCCCCAGCTCCCACCTAGGGGTTCCCTTGTTTGCTAGATGAAACAGTACTAAACTATAGAAAGACCCTATGGACCACCCAGAGTCTAAATTTAGCATATTGGAAGAGAAACAGCTCTTCTTAGCTGGTAAGATCAACTTTTATGATCGATGCCTCAAGCTGTGCCATTTTATCTTACATCAAGTTGAAGGAATCTTCTACAAGCTATTAAATAAAATTGCTAATGCTAAAGAGAGATTTCGAGCATTCACTTGAGAGACATTTACTGTCAAGTAGCAGCTTGAATGTAATCTAAATTTTCTAATAACTTCCCTCCAAAAGATTGGAGATAATTTGGATGGTCACCCCTAAAAACCTGTAACCAAGATGAAAATTCTGTCTTGTGGAGTCATATTTTTCAATTTTTGCAGAAAGTTGCTAAATTGACAAAGCAAAACCCTCTTAAATAATTTAGGAAGCCCCCTCCATGAAATTATTAACATTTTAACTCCATTTTACAAATTATAATTTTAAACAGTGTATTATCACAGTGAGCCTGCCTGTGGGGTTCTGACACTGGGTAATCATCATTGCAATTGTGTAATGTCCCCTATTTGGGATATTTCTAGATTTTGCCCTAAAACCACAATTTCAATCAAAATAAGAAATGTAATAAATTTAAGATTATAAATTTACCAATTGAAATGCCCTTTATAAGATATAAATCCTGGTTTAGGTCCTGCAACAATGTTAGTTTCAAACATAATCCATGAGGACAACTATTATCCATAAGAGTTTGAAATCGATAGTATTAATAATCATCCTAACATATTCCTATGTGTTGTGACCTTTTCACACATCACCCCATTCAAGATGGGGACCCCTAATTTTTGCTCCGTTCTGGTCTTTTGGCTTGGGTTTTGTCTCTCTCTCTCTCTCTCTCTCTCTCTCTCTCTCTCTCTCCGTCTCTTTTCTATCTGCCTTTCCGGGGATGTCTCCGCCATTGAGCTTAAAAGTGATTTTGGCCAAGTCTGAAAATTAGGGTTTCATCTTTCCTGGTCAGTCCGAGGTCGAGCGAAGTGAATAAATCGAAAACAGAGCTTAAGGCTCTCAGCAAATTTTCATCAGATTCTGACAACTTACTATTTTTAGTAAGTGTGCAATTCAGGGCAGTCCTTTAGCATTTTTGAGATTCCGACAGTCACACTGCATTCAGATCACATCAAGCTGCTCGTGTGCCGAATTTGAGCTGAAGCAGACCACTTTCTATTTTTAGCAGTTCAGTTTCCAGAGCAAATTTCAGGGCCTAGATGCAGAGTTTTTCTTTGCATGTCTGGATATTCCTTCTGGGTTTTTCGAGACCTTCGCAATAGTATAACATGCAAAGCAGGGCGACAAAAACCTTCGCAATAGTATAACATGCAAAGCAGGGCGACAACTTTCAGAGTCCAGCCTTCCGAGGCTATTTTTAGGGTTTGCATGTCAGAGGTTTCTTTGCATGTCGGCATATTCTTTATGGGTTTTTCGAGAGCTTCGCAGTGATGTGACATGCAAATGGAGATGGTCACTCAGTAAGGAACTTACTATTTTTAGCAAGTGCGTCCCGGCATCCGCTTCCCAGCACTTCAGAATCACGAGCTGATCGCAATGCAACAGAAACAAGAACAAACGGAGATCATCTGATACGCATGCAAAGCAAATTAGGGTTTCCAGCTTCGGGACCTGAAAAGAGGGGTAAAAAGTCAGAATTTTCGAAAACCGGTGTAAACCACCACGATCAGCATGCTTCAGGTTATCTGCGAGTAAAATTTGAAGTCAAACGGAGCACTTACTATTTATAGTAAGTCGTTTTGGAAACAGGCTAAAAATAGCAAATCAGTTGCATGCGCCGATGTCAGCAGAAAGGTCACGTGGTGAGGAGCACCCCATTCGAATTTCAAGTCAATCGGAGCTGTGGAGGTATCAGAAGCAAGCAGTTACTATTAATAGCAAATCACCTTCAAAAATGGGCTAAAAATAGCAGGCCAACTAAAAATAGCAGCGTCAACAAGGTAACAAGGTCGTGAAGATGCAGTGTTTGAAATTTCAAATCGTTCTGAGCTTCAGAGATGCAAAATCGAGAGACTTACTATAAATAGCAGGGCATGGAAGCTGGCAAAAGCAAGGAAAAAGTGACTAAGTCTAGAACTTAATCCTGCAGCTACCTGAAAATGCGCCCTCAAGCACTAGATGCCAAAAATTTTCTAACTCAGGTGTTTCATCCTGCAGCCATGGCAAAATGCGCCCAAGAAGAAAGAGGTCAACAAAAGTCAAAGTTTTTCATCCTCCTCACCCATCAAAATGCGCCCACCTTGAGAGTTGATAGCAAGAAAATTTTCTAAGTGTAGAACTCGTCCTCCACCACCCCCTAAATGCGCCCATCCTGCACATAGGTGGAAATGCACCCAAAAAGAGAAGTCAAATGAGTCAAAGTCTTTCATCCCTCTCCCTATGCAAAATGCGCCCAAAAGAGGGCATGTAAGGACAAAAAAGGAGAAGTTGAAAGGTCACAAAAGGACGTGGTTACAAGTTTCATCCTCCTCTACATGAAAAATGCGCCCAAAATGCAAAAGGTCAAAGGAGTCAACAAATTTCGTCCTCCTTACATACCTAAATGCGCCCAAATGGGGCCATGTGAGGACAAAATGAGGGAGGTGAAGAGTCATATGCAAGGCGTTTGAAGTTTAAAATCCTTCTCACCCTCTAATATGCGCCCATCCTCCTAGGCTCAAATGCGCCCAAAAGAGGGCATGTGAAGACGAAAAACGGAGAAGTCCAAGAGTCATCCTTCATGTATGTCAATATGCGCCCAAGTTGAAGTAAATGTAAGGGGGGTAAACAAGGTGATGGGTGAATAAAATACTCCAAGGCGTGGTCAAAGCAAGGTAAATGCTAGGCGTGGCAATATTCTTCTTCAAGTGCTATATGCGCCCAAGGTGGTAAGTGTTATAAGGTGTTAGAAAATATTGCCAAGGCGTGTGAGTGAAAATAAATATTGCTAAGGCGTGGAAATTTAAATATCTTTCAAGTGTGAAATAAAATGCAAGGTGATGAATAAAACAAAGTTGCTAGGCGCTGGAGTTGCAAAATAATGAAATTTTCCTAAGGCATTGGAGATGATGGAAGTAAAATATGATGAGCTTGCAGGAAGATCTTCTAAGTGAAATAAATTTTCTCACAAGGAAGTGATTGAGTTGAATATAAGATTTTCCAAGGCGAAATTTTTCTAAGGCAAAATCTTCAAAGTGAGGCGAAATTTTCTCTAAGGCAAAGTATTTTCTTCCTTAGAAAATACGCCTAGAACTCAAAGTGATGGATTTTTCTTCTTAAGGCACGAGCAAACTTCTCAGTGACGGAGTCAGAAGATGATGACAATGCAGGATGAATTCAAAAATTTCTCAAGTCTGGGCAACGGAGTGTTCGCAGAGATGAAGAACGGATTTAAATTGGTGGAATAATATTTTTCTAAGGTTTAAAAATTTAAAATTTAAATGAACCCGTTCGTTGTGTACCCATGGATTCATCGCATTTCGGATAAAATTTCCTTCTGGGTACTGGACGTCTGTGATGAGGAATGGATTTCTATGTCTTCCGCACTTCACCAAGGCCTTCAGCATGAAGAATTTAATCGGTGCTCGAATTGTGAATTTTCCTAAGGGGAAAATTTTAAAATTTTCTAAGGCAAAGTGAATAAAATGTATTTTCAAGATAAATTTCTCCAGACTACGAATTTGAAGTGAATTGCCTAGATGATTTCGATCGAATTCTTCACAGATGAATTTTCCAGAGCGTCAGAGATGATTCAAATTTAAAATTTGCAGGACAGAGCTTTGGCTGGGGAATTAAATCGATTAAAGGATGAAATTTAATTAAACATTTTCGAAAGTAAATTGAGACATGCCAGTCAAAGTTGAACTTCTAGAAGGATGAGATTCTCGGACAAGTGTCAGAAATACCAGAGAGGGAAAATTCGAATTCTTGAAGTGGAGTAGTGGAAATTTAATGCACTGGCTATAATTGGCTCTTTCTAGAATTCGATTTTTGCTATAAGAGCTGAAGCTTATTCATTTCTTCTTCACAGCTGGAAAGTGCGAATTTGCTCTGAAGATTGAAGCTAAGTTTATTGCTAAAGCTGAAAGTCTGCAAATACAAGAGAGAAGTACGACTTGGAATTGAATGAAGTGCTGAGTGAAGGTCGTTAGAAATTGCTGAAGTAAGTAGGCGCCAAGTCATTTGGAGGTTGTTGAGTTCCAAAGTCTGAAGTTGCTTGAGAAGTTTGAATTTCAAAGAGGAATTTGCTGAAGTTCTAACTTGTTCTATTGCTGAAGCTCGATTTTTTTTTTGAAATTGCCAATACAAGTAAAAAATTCCGATCTGAAGAGGAGTATTGTTGAAGCTTGGAGTGATCATATTGCAGAAGTTAGAGGTGCGCACTTGCTGATTTGAAGAAGGTGTAAAGTGCGAACTTGCTGATTTGAAGTTGCTAAGTTGCTGAAGTCAAAGCTTACTTAGAAATTTTTCTAAGTATTGAAGCTCGAATTTGTTGAAGAGAAGAAGCTGAGGTTTGCGAATAAGAAATGTTATTGCAGCTTCTCAAAGTCGACTAGCAGCCCCTGCACAACGTTTTATTTATTTTATAAATTAATTTGCTGATGGATGTTTATTATGTTGCAGATGGCTGAAGCAAGGGCGACTGGCAAGGATAACAATGGTGCATCCAGGCAAGCAGTTATCAAGAAGCTGAGCAAGACATTTATGCCAGAGTCAAAATTCATTTCGAAGTTGGGCAAGCTGATAGATACCAACTTGGGCTCCGTCAACCTAGAAACTTTCAAGAACAGAATGCTGGGGATTGGTAATCATCGACCTTCGACCACTTCACACAACATTGTTCGAAGCGGATTATATGCAGCTGCTGGTTTCCCACCAGCCATTCAGTGTTCGGAGTTGATGATGGAGTGCGCCAACTGTTATGAGAAAGATCATAGGTCAATTATGTCACCAGATGGACAAGTGCTCGCCAACCTCACCCCTTCAGCTATTGGCGAAGCTTTCGGAATCTCAGTCAATAGAAACATGATTTACAAATCAAGGGAGCGAGCTGAGCGAATGTATGCCTCTGCATACGAGAGATGCACGGAGACGATCAATACTCACTGGATGAGCAACCCCAAGCCCTCTCGTACGAAGCTGCCGAGACAAATCATAGCAGATGACTTGAAGCAGGAATATTGTGATCTCATTATGATGCTGAGTCAAGTTGGAGTGTCAGAACCCTGATGGTTCTCAATTCGAAACCCTAACTGAGATTTTGTTGTTTTTTGCAAGTTTTGGTTTTTTTTGTGTTTTTGATGAGTTTTCAGACAAAATGGAAAGCTGCGATTTTCTTCTAAAATGCTAATAAATTCAAATAAATTCAAAACTTCATACAATAAGCTCAAATATGCTCAGAGAACATCGGCGCACCATTATATTATTTTTTTAGAGCTTTTACAATACAAAAATCTGAAGAAAGAATGAAATACATTAAATTTTATTGAAGAACCTGAATGGCGGCTGCAGCAAATGAAAGATGGTACGGCCAGAATAAATGGAAGAATCTCCAAGCTCGAAAATCAATGCAAAATTCCCAGTAGACCAAGGCGCCTTAGATCCAACCCACAAAGTCTGAAGAATGAAGGCGTTTCTCCAGAGGAATGAAAAGTACGGCCTTTTGCAGACATGTACGGCCTGACAGCAACAGCTTTTAATGAAGTACGGCTCCTTGGTAAATGTGCCAAACTCTGATGAATGATCTCTGATAAATTCGCCTCAACTGGTAGATGAATATCTCTGCTAAACTCTGATGAATCTGTCAATAAATCCAATCTGTAACTCCTGAATGAAGTCACCCAAATGCAAGCTTAAACTGGTATTTCACAGTCTCAGTCTGCCTAATTCCTGAAGAGTTTTCGTTCTCCAGAAACGTATGTCTGCCAGAAACCCTAGGGTTTGCAAACTCCAATGCTCAGAGCAAAAAGACAAAAGTCGAATAATAATCTCATAAAAATTGGTTCGATTTTGTCTTGAGTGAAAATATATACTCCTTGAGGAAATTCGACCCAAAGCTCTTTTAAAATAATCATTTAAATAAAATGATTTAATTCGCCTTTGATACTTAGGAGAAAATCATTAATAATTGGCGTCTTTATTTTAATGAATATTAAATACTCATTAAGTCAAAATTTAATACTTTATTATAAAGTATAATAAATACTTTATAATAGTCCAATTAATTAAATATTTCAATATTTCAATAAAGTGACTTTAATATAAAGTCAAAATATTAAATATTTAATAAATCATTAAATACTCCTTATTTCTCCGTCTGATCATCAAACTGCAGAACTGGGTCGACTCTGAGCTGAATGGCTGAACCAGGGCCCTGCCCAAAATAGCAGCTTCCGCCTGACCTAACTTTCTAAAAATAGAAAGTTCCTGAAAATGCACTCTGGAAGATTCTGCGAAGGCCCAACCTGACACAACTGCAACACTGGAGCTACCAAACACTGAGCAACTGCCCCAGATGATCCTCTGCACACTCCTGTCAGCCTACGAGGATCAAAATAATAGGCTAACCTCGTCACCAGCTGCGCTAACTAGGATGGGAACATCACATGGAGGCTACCCACAGTCATTTATTTTTGAGCCTTAGATGTTCTACTACATCAACCTCGTACTGGAAGGGAAAGACTACATCAACTGGGCCGAGATGATCAGTGACAATTTGCATGAGCAGCTCCTGAGCCTAAGAAGAACGAAGACGTTCTATATGAGCTCTTACATTCTTTACATGCTGACCCGTATGACGAGGTATAGAGGAATTTCATATAAGGAGCCTGTTGGTTGTGGCTCTCATCAATTCAAAATTCACGAGGCTTGCCCACAGTTGCACCTGGCAAGTACCACTCATTACAAGCGTGTCAATGACGCCTTCACCATGCATATCACGAGATTGCTTCAGGAGCGGATGCATCACAGAATCTCGAGAGAGGCCCAGGAATTGATTGAGAGGTATGGGTGCTGGTTTATACAGTTTCCGAAGTTTTCTTACATAAGGCTGCAAGGTTTTTCATCATACCCATATAGGCTGCCTAAGTACCCAACCAATAGAATTTTAATGTTAGAGATATCTAGGCAATTGGTTGCCTACAATAAGATTCAGAAGGAAAAGAAGAAGGGGGCTGTTGACTTCCCAATTGTCATGGGCAATTCAGATGAGGTGTGTCCTTCATTACAGGCAGCTAGAGAAGCCAAGAGTGAGCTTCAATTTTATCACTTTTCATATCACACCAGCCGACAGCACTATGATCCACATAATAACATCAAATGGGTACTGTCAGAGGAATTTAAACACAAGGAAAATATTGAGGACTATTGGGCTGATGCATCAGATGAGATTGAAGTCAGGAAAAGAATGTTCTCTCGGTTGCCAATTAGCATGATTAGGGAGTGTGAAGTTGTTCTGGTTCCAGACCAGGTGAATGAGGACATGGACGTTGTCCATCCAGATTATGCAGCAGTGAGAGATACTCCACTTCCACTCCCGGATTGGTCAGAACCAGAGGTTGCTGACTTGGACACACTTTCTATTCCGGTCTTGACATTTACCAGAGCATGGGTTGATAGGCGGGTGAGCAGGTTGAAGAGTAGGTCAATTGCTTTGACTTACAATTTGATGGGAGATCACAGGAAACCCACCACCGGCAGGAAGAAACAAATCACACGAGGTCCGGAATCTAGGAGGAAGGAGCCAGTTCGGCAGGAGCCCATTAGCGGAGCCTCAGGGGCTGTAGTTGAGTCACGCACCATTGGAGCCACGTTCTCAAGTATCACGGGGAAGGTTTCTTTATTTCGTCGAGAGGAATGCGGTAGATACGAGGTGCAAGCGATGCAGGAAAATAATCAGCCACCCGCGGAGAGTCGGTTGGCGAGTGTCAACGATACCTAGTAGGGTTAGTCGGCCGGGGATAATGAGGGGCGCCTCTGACCCTCGGTTCCGGTAGGAATTAGGAGCGACTTTGGGATGATGATGATGTAGTTTGAGGAGATACTTTCGGCCACTTGGGGCGATGAGCCTCACCGAATGATATAAGTTGAACAAGTTAAGTAGAGGCACGGAACAGCTGACCATTTGATATCACAGTCTGATTACTGATTATTTCCGGGGATAGGATGAGAAGAAGCTGATGAAGAGATTGATCCGGTGATTGAAATGGAAGAATTTTTGAGCGAGTTAAGCGCGCCTCCTAAAGAAATTTTCAAAATATCTGATGAGGGATGGTTCCATTACCCTTCCATTAGCAGTGCCACAAATTGATTGTGACGAGATGAAGCGATTGCCGAGAAAATTCTGGTCTGGCTTTTGGAGTTAGGGCCTTCCCCACATGTGCCGGGTTGTGGGGGTGTGATAACTCTACCTGCATCCCTCAAGGACAGATTATTCAAGAAGGAAGGAAGTACAAGAAGTTGAAGCTTGAGCATAAGATAGTGGATATGTCGCGACAATTGTCTCTGTTCTTGTGGTGAGGAAGATTCGATTGATAGAGCTTCCACCTGAGATACCTAGAGAGTCCATCAGTGGCTTGTTGGAGTTAGGGAAGATGGCACAGGAGGCAGACAAGTGGGTCACGGGAGTTCATGCTGAGACAGAAAAGTTTATGGAGGACCTTGCTTTTGCTTTTCAGCGGGCTTCTAGTATTTTGGCATGGATGGAGGCAGTTGATCAGGCTTGGGGAGATGCTTCTGTTTATCAGAGCAAAGTAATTCAGCGTCTTGAGGCATTGAGGCATGTTTCTTCGCGATTGCTGATTGATGGAGGGGTCATTCAGGAGAATGACAGGTATGATTTTTCTAGATGGTATTCTTCAGCAATCACGGGACGTGGTTTCTTCGACGCAGTACAGGCGGATTCAACCAGAGTACGGAAGGCTATGGCCAATATCATTGATGGAGTTCAGAATACTTTTGAGGCCATATTTGCTAGACGGTTGAATCCAGAGGAGGTAAATGTTGATAATTTGAGGGGTAGGCTGGTGCCTTTCTTTTCAGAGGTGAGGACCTTTGTACAAGATGATTTCAAGAACACTTCTACTTTCTCCACCTTGATCCAGAGCACGCAGGATTCTTTAGTTGCTTCGAGAAAATCTTGTGCAAGGCATGAGCAGTCTGTTACAGTATTGGAGTTTCAGCTAGATTGCATTCCACCCATTTCAGTTCAGGAGGTTGAGGCTGTACTTGGCAGATTCGTTGAGTTTGCAGCTAGAGAGAAGGAGAATGGGAATGCACTTCTGGACGATGATCTTCTAGAAGACTGATTGTGGGCATTAATTGCCTTTACTATTTTTGGGAGTGAGTGGGAATCTTTGCTCATTTATTGCACCACTCCCCATTCTGGCAGTTTTTAGGGTTAGGGCTGAGGTGGCTTAGTCTTAGCCACTCTTTTGATTGTAACCCTAGCCGTCTTCTAGACCGGGCTATCTATAAAAGGGGGAGTCCCCCTCATTTGTAATTCATTAGAAGTAGACATTAGAGTTAGAATTGAGCTAGAGATTTCAGACTAGAGAGTAGAGCAGAGTAGACATTTTGTAGTGTGGAGAAGGAGGAAAGTTTTCCCTTTGAAAACTTTTGTGGAGATTGTTGTGTAAAACTTTCATGATAATAGATCTTTTCATTGATGGTGGAATTCGTCTTTGTCATGGATAGCTAGCAAGGTCTCTTCATCCTTTCGGATCCAAGTAGCATAAAGTAGCGTAATTTTCATTTCATGCAAATAGTTTACTTTGGATGTGGTGTTTTATTGAGGTAGCTTCATTTCATTCCATACCACTAACAGCTTGTTGATGATAAGTTCGCCTTGCGTGGTCCACTGGAGATTATCTTGAGTTTAACTTCGATTGTGATTTGTATACTTATATGTGTCATTCTGATGGTGTATGTATGCTAAATTGTAATCTGAACATCTTTTGCTATCCCTTTGAAGATTGCACTAATTTTGCTGAAGCTGTCTGAAGTGAGGCTAGGTGAAATTCGGTCGAAGTCTGCCGAAATTGAGCTCCACATGTCTTGCATTTAGAATATAGAACCTTCTTACCCTTTCACTCATTTACTTTCCGCATATTTCTGGTTAGCTTTAGGAAAACGAACTTATTGCCAAATCATACGCACAAAATCCCCTTCAAATCATTCATTTACTGTTAACTGCAAAAGGCCTGAACAATTGTGTAAGTCCCCTCGTGAAAACAGCAGTTCACATCAAACCAACTGAGGGTATTCTAAGTATTTCGGAACCTTGGAGTTGAACGTGCGAACTTTCTTGCAATCTTAGCACACGGAATACTTTGATCAAAAGAGAACGGAGTAGCCTTCGGACTATTTTGTTCTGCTGATTGGTGCGGTCATAAAAATCACATCAACACTATGGTAACCATATTAGGAATTTGATAGAAACCTTGCAAACCGCAGTCTCAAGGATAGTTATCCTTGCACTGCGAGAGCATGGAAGGTGGGTCACCCTTCCATCCCTCAGTCCACCATGGAGGTTGGTCGTCCTCCTTAATCAAGCCCAAGAGCACTAATAAGCCTCCCAGCCCATGAGACCTAACCCCCTATGGGTGGTGTGCTTGATAAGAGCATGAAGACTACCTCCTTTCCACCAAGCCAGGAGCACACATATGCCCCCCAGCCCACAAGGCTTAACCCCAAATAGGTGGCGTACTTGATGGTGAGTCTGTTGGGCCTTCACCTCTCGTGAACTCGAAAGGTTGATCGGCCTTCCTATTTTGCAATCATTTTACTTAATTCAGAATAAGCACTAATAAGCCTCCCAGCCCATGAGGTCTATCCCCCTATGGGTGGCATGCTTGATAAGAGCATGAAGACTACCTCCCTTCCACCAAGCCCGGGAGCACACATATGCCTCCCAGCCCACGAGGCTTAACCCCCTATAGGTGGCGTTCTTGATGGTGGGTCTATTGGGCCTTCACCTCCTGTGAACTCGAAAGGTTGATTGGCCTTCCTGTTTTGCAATCATTTTACGTAATTCAGAATAGGTTAATCATATGAATATGTCATCATACATTTATCCAATAAAAATATCATTAATCATACTTAAATTTGGAAGCAATACTTAAATTGGAAAGCAATACAATTACTCATAAAATCACTATAATTTCAGCAAGATTAAATATTGTATTTATAACATAATTCCACACATGAACTTACTACTGCTATGCTGATAATCATAAAAGCAGAAATCTGATTACTTATGTATTCCTTAATTTAGATCAAAATGCTTATTCCTATTCGATGGCTCTTCCATTTGAGATGTTCCTCCTTTTACATCTTGTGTGGTGGGGGGGAAAAGGCATATCCTGTCACCTATCATCATCTCTTTAGGAAGAGAAGTATCCATTCCCATGCCAAGCAATGCTTTGTTTGCTGTTAATTAACCTCTCTTGGAATTGCCGCCCCTACCTTGGTGAATATTAATTTATACAAGTATTAGAGATCGCTGCCCCTATTTATTTCCTTTGCTTAAGTTTAAAGGCAACGATTTTAATATTGAAACTTGCTGCGATTTTCCTTAGTGTTGAGAAAAGTCGGGGGCGTGACAAATTGCTCAAACTTGTTGGTAGACTAGCCCATGAGATTGGCACAATAAGGCCATTGGTAGTGTTGCTGCTCCAAATCACACCCTGCAGAGGGTACACACTGAAAACCAGCTCTCAAGAACAAAGTCGAGCTAAGCAATCAGGTGAAGCTCATAATCAAATTGCAAGTAGCCTAGCCAATTGACAGGAGATGGTGCAACGCTTCTACACTTTGAGTTCCACTAAACTCACGAGGGTGTGTACAGGATAAACAGCAAATAAATGTTAAACCCTATTGGCACAAAATCAATCCAATAATTTTTCACTAATTTCCTTCTATGCTAAACTTTGCGACCTTGCTTTCAAATATCTATTGAGCAGATTATAGTTTACAACCTACAGGGGTACTCATTAGTAGAGAATTTCAAATAATATCTTTAACATTGATTCTATACACCTTTAAACAATGTTTATAGGTTTGAAAGAACATAAATTACAATGAAATGAAACATTCTTCAAATAAACTTTGATCAGTCACTTCCTAAGACTGGTGTGTTCATCTATGGGTGGCAGAGTCTGATCTCAGAATCAATAATCAATAAAATTATAAAAGTGTAAGTTCTTTAACCCACTGGAAAATATGTGACAAAATTTCCTACAAGCTTAACTACAATGAAATGAAACATTCTTCAAATAAAACTTTGATCAGTCACTTCCTAAGACTGGTGTGTTCATCTATGGGTGGCAGAGTCTGATCTCAGAATCAATAATCAATAAAAGTGTAAGTTCTTTAACCCACTGGAAAATATGTGACAAAATTTCCTACAAGCTTATATTCTCAAAATAAGATAGCTAATGTGTTAAAAGGTTGTTATGTTCAGTCCAATCTCTTAGTTATCCATTAGTGATCCATAGATCCATAGTATTCCACTTTTTGTGTTAAAAAGTTTTTATATTCAGCCTTAGACTGAAGACAAATTAACCTCAATAACAAAACAGCAAACGTGAACTTCAAGAAATATAAATCTCTTGAAGCACCATTGCTACCAATGGAACTCTTTGTAAATAAGCTGTCATATGTAATTCTTCAAAACAGATTTTTACAAATTTTACTTAAGACAGACTTGTAGAATCAAACACACCAAATTGACATCGTAAAACATGTTCTTGGACAGAAACAACACAAAAATTCCTAAGAACAGCAAAAAAGATCCTTCTATAACAAGAGGACAATGATTACACCTTTACATCTTGGATTACATATCAAATCTGTGAGTTATTTTCTTGTTCACAAACTTTGTTACGAAATTCTGTCCTAAGAACAGTTGTACTAACTGAAAAGATGTCAGTCCCTCCTCAAATAGTGATGTTCAAGCAATGGCAAAGTTCCATGAGAACCATGTGGATACTCTCAACATGATCTTGGACAATGTAAGATGTATTTTATCTAGCCACATTCTGCTCCATGAACCTAACACTATCCAGATCCTCTCAAATGATTTTCAGATGAATAGTGCTTTCCATAATCATTCTCTCTATTTCTTCCAACATTCTTCTCAGAGCTATGGAATCAACTTGCAATCCTCTTAAACATTCTTTCAAAGAATCTACATCCTTCTTGAGCCCCTTGAGGGTGGACTCCAAAATATTAAAAGAACTAGAAGATCCAGACTCCATTGTGCCTAGAAAACTTTTCGGGAAAGCCCAAGCAAATGTATTCAAAAAATATGCAAGATGCCTCTATCTCAACTCTTGATTGACTATTGTTGGATGATTCATTCACAAAAGCCCATACTGTTTTATAGCTTGGATGCATGACTCATCAACCTTGATCAAGTACATCCTGTTCTGATGCGACACCCTTTTTGGCAAACCCAAAAATATACCCAGATTCCTTTGGAATGCCACCACTCTGCTATAAACCCAAATGTGTCACATCCCACGATTGAATGAAGTGGGAATTTAAAATAAAATAAATGAAGTAGTCAATGCACTCAAATTAATAAGGCATGGGCTACATATGGGCCTGTCGTGGGGGCATTAAATCGAGAAGAGGACAAGAGGAAGGCAGAGGCTTGACTAAGAAGGTAGCGCCATTAATGGGCATGGTGTCCCAATATCCAGGCCGTTGGAATTGGCCCAAGACACATGGAAAAAGAAGCGCTTGGGCAACTTTTAAACCTTCACGACCCCCTTCTCTGGGTATTTGCGTGATATTTTGGAGGAAGACATGAGCAGAGTAAGGTGTGAGGAAGGTTGGAATGGTGTAGAGGGAAAAACCATAGAACACGAGCAGTAGAAGAGCGAAGGAAGAAACTGCACAGGAAAGGAATGCAGAGTATGGTGAGAGAGAGAACATGAGAATAGAGGAATTTCAGCATAGAGAGAGAAGAATAGATGGAGAGAATAGGAACCAAATGGGATGCTGAAAAGGCAATAGAAAATTTCAAGCAAATGCAACTGGCAAGTGAAAAGCAATATCCTGCATGCCTTCGCTAAAATGGGAGCTTTTGGAATAGACTGTGGACAGCCACCAAGGCATAAAGGTTAGAGGAATTATGGACACACGCTGCTGGGAGAAAAACATGAGAAATAGAGGCATGAGGAGGGGTTGAATGGCGTGGAATAAAGAGCAAGGAGGAGCTTGAAATTCATGGCTCATTTTGGTAGTCGATTCTCACAACAGTATGGTGCAAGAGCAGCATGGGAGAGTTATGCAGAAAGAATGCCATGGAGATTTAAATCATCGAACTGAGATAGGAAAATCTTCAGCTATTCCCAAGCAATGGCATAAGTGAAGAAGGAAGGAGAAGATGAGGAAGGGCATGAAAGTTGTAGATTTGAGGGTAATTGAAGATCATACCAAGGTAGCACAAGAAGTTGCCCACTAAGGTACCTATCACAGCTATATGTCTGCTATCATAGTTAAAATATAATGTTATTTGTCGGATGAAACATAGTTGTTGACTTTGCATTTAATAACCTTTATCCATCTATGTAGTCACCATTTACAAGCTGGTTGTCGAATGTGTAGGTGAAAGTCTAACCAAGAATTGCAAAGAGAGAATACTAGGTTATAGTTCGGATAATAAAATTTCAGTCTTTTCGCAAAAAGAATATCTGTTAGCCATTGGTAGTAGAGGAATAATATGGTAAAATTGTATACAAAATATGGAAGTTTAGACTAGGAACGTGAGTTGTTTGACAAAATGCCTCCAAGAAATGTGATCTTACATAATGCCAAGAGGGCAGGGTATATTCAAAATGGATTGTTGAAAAGGCCTTAGAAACTTTTAATTAGATGAAAACTAGGCTCTTGCTTGCTTGTGCTCAAATTAGAGCTTGAGAAGAGGGTATGGATACTTAGCCAAACGTGACTAAAACAGGATTTCTGTAACATTTAAATGGCAGCCACTTCCTATCACCATAGCCTTCACAAAACTATAAACATAATTTAATAAAGAAGTTATACATGAGTTTTCTCTTGAATGATTTCAAACTATGATATTTACCGAGCATTTTGTCAAATACTTGTCATGCCTTTGTTTTTGGTGTATGAATAGTGCAAAATTTGAATAAGACATTTTGATGACCATTTAATTTGTAATATACACTCCTGCAACTACAGAATAATTAGTCTAGATTGACCTCTATTGATGGGTACTGCTCTTAAAGAGATTGAAGGTATTGTCAAAAATTTATGGCTGTAGCAAGCAGCAGTCACCGTAAGATTTTTGGTATAATTAAAGGTTTTAAAAAATGATGGGTTTACCTTGGTAACCTAATCATTGAAAGAGTGGTAGATTGAGACATGATAATCATACTTAACATTGAGATAGGTGGTTTATAACTGGCATAATGTATGATGTTGTCTTTCAATGTGTAAACTATCTGCAATCTTGGCTGCTGCCCTAAACATCAGGCTGATATCAGAAAAGAAAAAAACTGCTCTCATGTCTTCCTTAATATTTCCAATCCCCTTCTGGGTTTTATTTTGCTCTTTCTTAGCTTTCTGAACATTTTAAAGTTTTGAATTCCAGGAAGAATTGAGGAAGTTATGGCAATTTTACAACTGCCTAGTAGTTATGATTTAAATTGCTAAATTGTATTAGTGAGTAGATAAGTATTAAACTTTATTAAACTGTTAGGAATATACCCCAGATAGTGATGTTTAGTTAACTTGAGTTTTAGCTTGGAAAAAAAAAAGGTGTGCAAACTTTAGGTGTTTAAGATGAAATATAACCGCTCATGGTAAGGTTTTGTTAACCATAATATAGAGAGTTGAAGATGCCTACCTTCTTTTAAGGGTTTCCTTGGCAAACTCAAATAGAGTTAGTATAATTTCCCCAAGGCAAGATATTTGCAATAATGTAACCATAAACAAAAATTGCTTTGTCTCCATATCTTGTGTATTAAGGTTATAATCTTTAGGTTATGAAAATAACTTGTTGTCCATCACTATCTTGTAGAATATGGGAAAGTGATCCTGATGTTGACCATACCCTTGATATGAATAATGTGCTAAAAGATCATTAATGCGATCTAGATTAGGATTATTGGGATGGAAAAAGGAGATTGTTTATTGCATTAATAACAATTTCTATTAGTATCCTACCTTGTAGTACCGTACAATAAGGTTCAAAGAGACACTGTAAAGTTACTCTAAGGTTCTCAGTAGAAAGCTTGTATCAAATATATTTAGATAGAAAGTACTTGAAAAGATATTATAACACTCATTTAGATATCTCTAATAGTTTTGACATAATTCTATGTTTGGCTTTTCCCCCTTACCTATTTTGTATATTGTGTACAATTTGTTAGGCTTATTAGTGGCCTAGGTTAATTGTGAGATCCTTAATTGACTTCATAAATGAGATCTTCTTTAGCTATCCGGGGTGGGACCTAAGTACTACTTGAGGCTAAGACAAAGACATACCTATGTTGCAAGACGTACATGGTCGCCTTTACTTCCTCTGTGACTTGTAGATATCTATGACCAATCTATAAGATAATGGTTAAATTATGTCATTGCAAACAAAGATAATTTATTTTGTTAAGTAATCAACCAAACCTCTGGGTCAAGGAGATGAACCTATAGGATATTTTGGGATGCTCAGTTTGAGTTAGGAATTATCATCGGTGGTGAGGTCTGATTAGAGATCTTGATGTCCTTAGATGGGAGTGTTATAGTTTAAGTTGGCTAAATTGGGAATGGTGTCGAATTCCTTGCTTGTTGCTAAGCACTATTAACTGTTTAGAATCATTTAGAGGAATCCTGTTGGAGCGAGACATAATAATTAATGAAAACCTTGGGTTATGGGAACCTATGTAGGTGTCCTTCGAGAAACCTTGTAAGGAAAACTACATGTGACTTCGATCCCGTTTGAAAGCGGGTATGTAGGCAATCCTTGGGCGAAGGATGCCCTTGTGACCTCAAATCCAAAGGGGGAGGGTTTAGGGGGATAACTCCAAGGGTTGGGAGTTGTTCCTATCTAGTTTGACCTTCCCTTCTCCGTAAGCTTCAATTTAAGGCTGAAATGGGTACCACATGGGTATGGAGTTAAGGAAACCTCATAACGTGAATTTAATACATAATATGCTTTTGAATAGTAAGTTGAATGAAGTAAGGGTATTGACTACTTTATAGTCGCTATTTAATCATATGTACATGTTGGGTAAAGGCCATCTTGTGTTGCTTTTGTGTAACTTTTATGTGCTTGTGAAATCCAAATCCATACCTAGAGGTCTCTATGTATAGGCCCATGGATTTGCTGATTGTGATCCATTTATCTAGGTCACATGACCAATATTGTGAATCTTGTTATGTAGGGCCCACCCAAGTGTGAACCTCCAGGGTATTTGAGCAGTGACAGGCAATCATTGGACCGTGCCAATGATTTATGTTTGCACTATTGCTAGGGATTATCCGACATTCACCTGGTTCACGCAGGGGGATTGCTAGGGGCTACCTTAGTTATCATACAGTAACAATTAGCAAGTTGTCATTGGACCATGCCAATGGTGGATGCCTAGAGCTATTGTTGTATCTTTTGGATTAGTTGGCATTCACCTAGTTCACGGATGTGGATTGCTAGGGGCTATCTGGGTTTGATACGATAACGGTTGCATGAGTAGTTACCCTACTATGCGAGTAACGGTAACTAAAGCTAACCTTTATATTAGGAGGGTTTGCTGGCAATCACCTATAGCAGAAGGTGACGGATGCCAAGTGCTACCTAAAATTGTGAAGAAGATAGCTAACAATATCACTAAGGTCACAAGGTGGTATATGTTAGAAGCTACTTCTTCCTAGGTGGACAGACTTGTCGTTGGTGGCCTATAGGCGATGGAAGTTGGAATCCACTAGGTTGGATAGGTTCACTACTTGTGGAAAGCCTTGGGATGGAGGATGGAACCACAGTGTAGTATGGGATGCACCGAATCCCCTTCCCAATTGTCAGATGGTATACTTGGCCTTGTTGGGTCAAGGACGAGCCCTTGGTGTAGTATGGGATACACCGAATCCTCTTTTCAGTTGTTTGATGGTGCAGAAGACTGAAGAAAAGGATGGACCCATAGTGTAGTGCACAATGCACCAATATTCTTTTCTATCTGGGATGCACTAAGGGCAAGTGTTAGCCAATCTGGATGTGTTAGCCAATCACTATGTTTATGTGATGTATGTTGGAGCTAGTCACTATGTATATGTGATGTATGTTGGAGCTAATCACCATTGTACTTGTGATGTACATATGAGCTAGATCTCATTGTACTTGTGATGTGCGTATGAGCTAGTCACTATTGTACTCGTGATGTACTTATGAGCTAGGCCCCATTGTGTTTGTTATGTGTGTATGAGCCATTCACTATTGTACTTGTGATGTACAAATGAGCTAGCCACCATTGTACTTGTGAGATGTGTATGAGCCAATCACTAATGTACTTGTGATGTGCATATGAGTCAATCACGGTTGTATTTGTGATGTGTATGAGCTAGTCATTGCATACTTGTGATGTACATATGAGCTAGGCACTATTGTACTTGTGATGTGCATATGAGCTAGTTATTGTTGCACTGTGATGTGTATGAGCTAGTCAACTTGTGTATATGGAGGTATGCTTGTGATAATCATGGTGTATGATCTTTGGGGATTATGGCACAATATGACCCCTATGTATTTGTGCATGTTTGTACACTAAGGATTTGTAATGTTTGGTATGAGACCAACACTTGATGGGAAAGTTATTATCATCATATTATAATTGACTAAGTGATAACTTATGCTTAAGTCTTGGGTTAAAGGTGAGATTAGAGATCTCATCCAAGAGGAGAGAATGAACTCCCTCTAATAGTGGTGGGTGAACTACAAAGCCTCTAATTTCCCACCAGGGTATACGTAGGTAGGATCATCATGAACCCTTGAGGTTTAGGTCTGGATCTAGGAATAACCCTAGCAGTAGGAGCTTAGCACTTTTGAGTGTAAGCATATAGGTGGAGATGTTGATTTATCATAACCGGGATGAATGAAGAACTTTTGAAATTAACACTTCAAATTTAGATGGAAGATGCCCAATCAATTGAGTTGTTGTGAATTGTTTAAAAAAAACAAAATTGTTGCGCGTCAAAGGGGCAGATTTTACAAAATTGTTTCGCTTACTCAATATGAATGCAATTTGAATTGACAATACATTGAAGGACACTTATTCTTGAAAGAATAAATGAATTAAAGAATTGGTGCCGCCTCATCCCCATACACTTTATTCAATAATCCCATTCTTTATTAGTTGGGAGATCTATAATAATCATCATGTGCACATTTTCCAAGGTGTTGTCCCACTTGGTATCCAACAATATCTACTTTTTGTGATATACGCATTAAGTTGTGATTCTAGTGCCAAAATATCCTCAAGGACTTTATGAAACTTTGAAGAATTCAATTGGTCCTGAACCAAAGATTCTGAAAATTCATATGGCAAGGCCATAAACTCACCTTTCCATATCCTAAATTCCTTGAAATTCTCCTTTTCATCATCCCTAGGTTCATAAACTTTGGATTTTATCAAATTCTTGTACTCTTCAAACTAGTAGACTTCATATAATAAAATTCATATACTTTTTGAGGCACACAATCCCCAGTCATCTCAATCATAGGGTAATCCACCAAAGGAGGTTCAATAGGCATTGTCACTTGCTTACTCCTTTGGGGCAGTTCATGAGCCACTAATGCTATAGGGGAGGGTCCTACCTCCTAATATTTCCACAAATTCATACTCAACAGACTCATCACCTCCTTGTCCTTCATCATGCACTATCTCTATTTTAGGCCTAGGCTCCTCACGCATGACTTCATAAATATGAACATGTTTGAGAAGTGCACACATTCTTTCAATCTTGTCTGAAATGAGGGGGAAGTCTCTTGGATACTTAGGACTAATAATGTACCCTTTCACTCTACCAAATTAATCCTTAGCCAAGCATCCTTTCTCATCTTCTTTTCTACATCATTTATGCAACCCTTGATTAAATCTTCAGATTCATCAGATTGATGTTGCAGCCTTGACCTATTCTAAGATCTTATCAATCCATCAATGTACTTTTCAAGATCATAAATTCTCCAAGTAGCAAATTTCATGCCCAATTTGTCAATATATGTAATATTTGTATTAAATGCACCCTTTCCCAAAAATACGAAATCCTCAATTTCTATAGCATGAGGAAGAAACCCACCCTTGCTGTGATCCTTAAAATGGCACTTGTCAGCAGGATGCAACTGTCTTATTGCTTCTAAGAAAGCAATTCTAGGAGATACAATATGAAGCAATATATAGGGGTTGATCATGGCTCCAAAAAAATTGATCAATGTATACTCTTTGAAGAACAAATCTCTTCAATTCTACTTCAATACTCTAGTAGGTCTATCTACATGGGCCTGATAAATTTCATTTCCTCCTCTATCAGCCTAGGCCTATTTTCTCCCATTAGTTTCTTTAAAAGCAAATCCACAAAGTAATTTTCAAAAATGCAATAAGATGAGTAGGTATGACAGCTTGATCTAGCCTCTAGGAGTTTTTGGAGAGGTGAATTTTATTCCTTGTCATTTTGCAAGGCATGCAAGAAAATGTAACATAGAGCCAAGTACCTCCCAAATCTCTTGTGCTAATTTGTTCTTTAGAAATCAACTATCTCATTGTGAAACTGCCTAGCCAAATAATTCCCAAAACTATACAAAGTTCTCCTGTGTGGGTTTTGACTATAAGAGAGACACACTAATGACAATGGAGGTTTCTTCTTTCCAACATCGTTGCCTGTAACATGGTTGAAGACTTGGATAGCATCTTGGAAATAAGACATAAATTTGTCTACATCCAATGGCTCAATTTCCTCAGCAAGGATAATCCTTTCGACAAGCATCTCATCTCCAAAAGGTTTCCATTAGAGGGGCAACCCAACTCCCCTATAAGTTTAGTTAGGGATTTTTGGATTTGACTTTGTATACTTTCTTCTCCATCAACATTTTGGATCACACTCCACAATCCATCATCATGATGAGATATCTAGAGAAGAGAGAAGTGTTTTTGAACTTTTTGTACATCAAGGCCAAGTTTCTCAACATAATTCCTCTCTGGCTCCAAGTGTCAAACCAAACACCTTTTGAATAACTTCTCTATTATTAAATGTAAAAATGAGTTTTCCACTTGCGCCTTTCATCTCCCTAGTCTTCTAATTGTAACAATGCATGCCCCATTATATAATCTCCAATTTAGGGAACATTTCAAGAACACTAATTTTGCCATATCTAATCTCTAAGTACTGCAAACTAGAATCGACTCAATCCCCTTGTCATATAACCTCAAAAAACAATGTTCTAGGCAGCTCAATAACAGAGTCTCTAATATCATTATTTACATCCTCAAGAAGATTTGTAGACGCTTACCTTTTCTTAGTGCCCTTTTATACCTTTTGTCAGTCCATGAAGCATCCTAGCTTGAAGCTTGTTTAGGGGGCATCAATATAATGAAAAGATAATTGATATTCATAATTGCTTGATTACAAAAGAAGACGAAAGCGCCTTTTATGAAAAAATACAAGACGATGTTTCTAAAAAGAAACCATCGTAAATAAAAGCTACCTAAAGTGGAAAACAACTAAAGCGTAACTAAAGATACTAAAAACTAACTAAAGCTAATAGACAACTAACTAAAGCTACGATGACCATTAATATTACATTTAAAATTTTAATACCCTCCCTTAATGGTCATTGTACAAACATAAACTTAGTCTACCCAAATTCTTTTGGAAACATATCATCGGTGACTGATAACTGGAGAAGCATAACCGCATCACGATTACAAATCCTTTCTCGCAGAACAATCAAATCAAGACACTAGCACTCGAAAACTGTGAGCTTCCTCTACTTCCAGGTAGTATAAATTTTCCCATTGAACCTCTGCGTACTTTCCAACATGACGTTGGACAAAGTAGCCATCCCTCCCATTTTCCAAAAGCCCAAAAAACAAGGTAAAGTTGTGATCAACTAGCACAAACTCTGGACAATCAGCTGGCACAACTCTCACGATTTTTCAAAAATCATCTTAAAAAGAGGCTCAATAACAATAAGATTTTTCAGAAAAACCTTTGAAAACTCTTAAAAGATTTTTTTTTTTTAAATCCTCAAAAAACTTTTGAACTGCAAAAATTTTATAGAAATTTTTTCAAAAACTCTTTAAAAACTTCAGGTGCACGATTTTCTGTTGAGAAATCATCCAAAAAACTGGTCTGCAAACCCTAACAGCAACCCACAATTTTTTTTAGATAGGAAAAAATCATCAAAAAACTCTTCATAAAATAACACAGTAAATTTTTTTAGAAAAAAATTTGAACTCTTTGCAGAATTTTTATTTTTCCTAGAAAAAGTCTGTCAAAACTGGCTCAAAAAACAACCCTTCAGGCTGCCATGAAAACACGATCAAAAATCGCCCAAAAACAAAGGCCCGTTCACAAACTGATCTGAAATCTGTCAAAAGCCACAAACTCCAAGAAAACTGCCAGCTGGAAACTTCAGTCAACATCCCGTCACAAAAAAACAACAGCAACGAAACAGTCCAGAACGACACCAAATAAATTCATAAATTCGTCCATGAAAATGCCAATAAAAGGGAAGGATGCATAGAGCCACGATTCTTTGCACAAAGAAACCCTCAAGCAGAAAAAAAACATCACGACCAAGAAGAATTTCGTCAAAACCCTTGAGATGCAGAAACACTTAAAAAAAAATTCGCCACGAATTCAACAAAATCCGTCCATAGAAATCAGCAAATAGAACCTTCAAAAAAACGGCATCAAATATCCACGATTTTCTTCAGCTATGATTGTGAAAAAAATCGGCTCACAAATTCATTTAAAAATTTCTTCGATTTTTTAATTAAAAAAACATCTCAGAAATTTCGAAAACCTAATCAAGTTCGAGCCTAAGCTCTGATACCATGAAAAGATAATTGATATTCATAATTGCTTGATTACAAAAGGAGACGAAAGCTCCTTATATAGAAGAATTCAAGACGATGTTTCTAAAAAGAAACTATCGTAAACAATAGCTAACTAAAGCGAAAAACAGAAAGATACTAAAAACAACTAAAGCGTAACTAAAGTGTGATGTCCCGATGTGGGCCCCTATCGGAAGGTGACGTAGGTCTGTCCGAGCGGTTTGCCAAGCCACGTGTCCGGGGTCTTCGGCGGGAGTACCTATCCTGGGGATGCCCCCTTAACGCTAAGAGGGGTGCCGTTCACTACCAATCCTGGGGATGCCCCCTTAACGCTAAGAGGGGTGCCGTTCACTACCAGTCCGGGCTTTTGGTGCAACGGTAACTAACTTGGTATCAGAGCTAAATCCTGCCATCCTTAGGGTTTAGCCATCACATGCAGCCAGAGGAATTTGACACATACAGGTATTATACACGCAGACGTGCCTTGATTGAAAGGCAACGCAGTTTGAGCAGACAGCCAGATATCATGGTTGACAGGAATGACAGGGCTGAGAGATCTGATATACCGAGGACAGAGATCCCACAGAATAACAGGGATCAGGATGATGCTGAGGTCTTACTCGCACTCAGGGATATACGTGCAGTTCAGAGACAGTCGACTGAGGTATTGCAGCAGTTGACAGTGGCTCTACAGAGACTAGGGACTCCGAGGAGACCGTCACCACATCGTGACGATGACAGGAGTGAGGCAAGGTCACGGAGAGCACCTAGGACGGTGTCACGGACAGCCGATAGGCCTACCAGGCCTACCTTCACGAGACAGGAGCCCGATGAGGCTTTACTAGGTGATAAGCACGAGGATCTGTTTGCTGATAACCTTATGGCAGCAAACGAGGAGTGGGAGTTGATACCTCCTGCAGTCAGAGAACGGATCTCTTTTGACCGTTTTGTTACACAGAGGCGAGAACATAACAAGGCTCGACAGGATTGGAGACCCCGGCAGCAGAATAATGACCTCAAACATGCAACTAACAGGCTTAATTTGGCGATGTTTGATGGTAGTGGGAAGATGACTGCCCAAGCTTGGATTAGCAAGCTTGACACATTCCTCACTTTGCGTCCGATGGCTGAGCGAGACGCTATTAGATATGCTACACTGCACCTCGAGGGAGTAGCATACGACTGGTGGCACCACGGCATGGTCACCTTACAGCACGACAGGATTACTACCTACCAGGAGTTTGTGGATAGATTGGTAGAGAGGTTTGACCGGAAGGATCCGGAAACCTACTTCCGAGACTTAGCACAGTTGAGGCAGAGTGGCAGTCTCGAGACATATATCAGTGATTTCCAGAGACTATCCGTCATGGTCCCGAGCATATCTGAGAGGCGGTTGGTAGTTCTTTTCATGGAGGGTTTGACCGAGCCACTGAGAGGCTGGATCAAAGCCTTCGATCCTTCGTCATTACAGGAGGCGATGAAGAAAGCACGTAACATGGAGTTTGCAGCCCCGACAAATAAATTCAACTCTAGAGGTTCTTCATCATTCCGAGACAATAAGGGCTTTAATAAAAACAAGGAAAAATCTGATTATAACAAAGACAAGTCAGATTTTAAAAACGATTCCAAAGGAAAATCAGCGTTCCCACCTTTGGATCGTGAGGCCCTGAATGACCTTCGCAGGAAGAAGCTTTGCTTCTACTGCAAGGGACCGTATGATGCCAGTCACGATTGCCCTCTAAGACCTAAGGGCAAGGCAAATCGTGTTATGTGGGCATATTATGAGGACTCAGAATCAGAAAATTCTGATCAGCCAGAGCATACAGATGATTCAGAGTCAGAGGCTCCAGAGCCGAGAGCAGAGATTGAGCCCGAGCTTCAGGTACAGGAGGCCCGTTTGTCTAGCATCCAGCAGGAGGGTTCTTTCAGGCTTCGAGGTGTATTAGCAGGTCAGAGGGTCATTACCCTATTGGATACAGGAGCCACGCATAATTTTATAGATGCTAGATTCGTTGAGAAACGAGGACTTATCACTGAGGACTTCGAGGGCATCAGAGTCAAAGTGGCAGATGGGTACACTTTGAGATGTGAGCGCATGATTAGAGATCTCCCCTTACGCCTGAACAATTATGAGTTCAAGGCAGATTATTATGTTGTTAATATGGGAGACATTGACTTGGTATTGGGAATGAAGTGGTTACACTCATTGGAGGAGGTAACACTTCGTCTCAAGGATATGGAGATTCGTTTTGAGTTCGACGGGAAGACACACATCCTTAAGGCAATACGGGACAGCGACCTTAAAACAATTTCCTTTCGCCAAATGGAGCGGCTTATGCGCCACGACATGGTAGAGTGGGCTGCAGAGTGTCATTTAGCACCTCTACAGGAAGGACAGCAAAAGACAGAGTATCACCCGGACATCCAGCAGTTGAGAGTCAAGCATGACAAGGTGTTCAGTGATATTCCGCCAGATAGACCTCCAGACAGAGGGATAGAGCACATCATTGAGCTCGAGGAGGGTGCGAAACCCGTCATGATAACTCCTTATAGGCATCCGAAAAGATTGAAGGATGAGATTGAGAAGACCATAAAGGAGTTACTTGCTATGGGTCATATTAGACCGAGCAAATCACCGTTCGCCTCTTCTGTTGTATTGGTGAAGAAGAAGGATGGAACGTTGCGCATGTGCATTGATTACAGGGTCCTGAATAAGAGGACAATTAAAAATAGATACCCGATACCGAGGATAGATGAGCTTATTGATGAGCTCCATGGGGCATGTTATTTTACTAAAATTGATTTATGGTCGGGTTATCATCAGATCAGAGTCCGTGAGCAGGACATAGAGAAGACAGCCTTCAGATGTCATTGTGG